>JANGFJ010000033.1:0-247590 GCA_025758675.1 Naganishia antarctica
CGACGGCAACGACGATTCAAGTAGCGACATCCACCTTCCGACTAGCCCTACGAGAGTTGCATGCGGGAGCAGCAACAAGACAGAAGGGGAACTGTTTCCTCGGGCCGACAAAGATGTTCGAGATGACATTATCGCTTTGCGTCGTTTCGACCGGATCTTGAAAGCTCGTGATAAAGCGATGAGGGCCAAGGCAAAAGTCCTGCATTGAATGCAGTCAGTGCTGCGTGTCTAGAAACCCGTGGTTGAACTCACTTTCCCGTGCCTGTGCTAACAGTAATTGGTGTTCAGAGACCGAGGTTCCAGGAACTGAGGCGCGAACAGAAGGTTTAGGAATGTTGGACGCCTGGTGTTTCGATCCCACTTACCATTGTGACGTTGATGCAATGTTGCCTCTCGGAAAACGGCCCATACCTTTCTTGTCTTGGATGGCGTTTGCCTCCCGTCAATCGGCGTCTCTGCAAGAGCAGCAAGAGTATTACTCGGTGGATGCGGTAGCCGGACTGCAAGCAAACAGCATGGCGAGGCAGCTGGACAACGGGTTTCCTTCCCTCAGCCTTGCTCACGGGAATATTGGTGTTGAAGACTTTCCCATACAATTAGGCAGTCTGCACACTCATTTCTCAGCTGAGGATGAGTACTACTACGCGGGAGTTACTGAGGTGGACGCGGCGGGAACCTCCTTCTGCCCACAAGTCCTCTATCCTTCAATCTATGTACTAAATCCGGAGATGGATTGCCTACCACTCAGTGGTTTGCAGCGACCGGCATCAGACGTTTGTGGATTTGATCCAGTCTGGGGTACTGCTCAATTGCCTCCCACGACTTCATACTATTACTCTGCGCTCAAGCCGAAGCAAACTTATCCTGGATCTTTCTTCAATGACTATGGTGGAGTGAGAGCCCCGAGTGATGGTGATCCATTGCCGTCGACCGAAGTTGTCGAGACCTACGGGTGAGCGGCAATTCTTCCTGCCAAGCGCATGTTTTGAGCTCAGCAACCAGAAGAAACTCACTTGGATTGTCCTCTGTCAGGGAAGCAGCCACGGGGAGTTTGCCTCAACAACAAAGCAACTCATCCTTAGCTGCTTCTTGCGGCGAACAAGAACCCCAGTCCTCCTTGAAGTAGGTCGCCACAGTCGCATATGAAGGATACCTCTTCGTATCCTTACCAACTTCAAACTGATTGATGCCTATTGTTCGTTCACCCTGGGGCAGACGGAAGGCACGAGAACGGAGAAAGCGGCGGGCAGGGCAGCAGTATGACGAGTTCTGGGAGTGTGAGCAGTGTCAGGCGCCCTACATCCCTGCCATTCGTAGAGATCACGAAAACAGGATATGCCCGAACAAAAAATGCCAAAGAAAAAGAAAAACCCAACGGGGTAAGTGAGCGCCAGACCAAAAGGTGCTGATTATCATTCGATTCTCGGGAAAAGCTAATGAAATACGCGATTCAGATCGCGAGTCTTGGAGAGGGAGACATCCTGGTGCCAGACATCGCAGAATAGAAGAGATCAGTTAGGCGTATGTAAAAGATTGGCCCTGGACCATCTTTTCACTTTCCCCATCATACCTCGCTGCCTTCGTCGCGACCACCTTTCATCGCCTTTTCAGTCCATAACCGTTGACAAGTGTTTGCCACCGCTGTCTCTCACCGCGTCATCTGATTTGCCGGAAGCTACAGCTTCTCTCTTGTATAGTATAGTTGGGCAGCTTTGGGTTTGGCTAATCCCTACAAGAGAGCATGTAGTTCATACAGTGTAAAACTTGAAGTACGAACTACTTTCCGTTTTCGAGAGAGTGATTGCTCTTGGCTATTTCTGAGGCCTCGTCGACAGTGTGATAATGACATGGGTGGTTTCTGACCTTTCTATAGTATAAGAGCTACTCCCAGCGGAATTCGGTGAGCCCGCGCAAGATCTTCGACATGGGGTTTCCATCTACCCCTTTCAACAGACGCAAGGGCTTTCCTGCCACCAGCCAGGCTGTACGCCAAATGTGTCGACTTGGAACGCTGAAACCTTTCCACCTTGCGAAGCCCGCTTCTCTGATCGTTTGTGTCACGGTCTGTTGGGTTTCTGCCGAGATCTGCGAGGCCTCTGATGAGCGCTGTATTGTGGCCTCGCACTGACCCAGCAGGTCTCGCATGTCATGCCTTCTTGCTGCATATCCGCCAAGATTGGTCCCAGGTTTCCGTTTCCACGTTCACTATCCGTCTTTTTGGCTTCAAATTCGTTGACCTCGTCTTCCAGCTTTCAGGAGGTCTCCGTAAATCGCCGTCGAGCAGTGGTAACATTGAAAATGTACTCCATCCTAGACGCCCTACGTTGCGGAAACGCCTTCTCCGCCGTCCGGTGGTGACCCTTCCGCCTTGAGGCTTTCGCAAGTAGACGTCATCCCCTTTTGTGGCAAGTGCATAAATCGTTGCAGCTAGTCTTATCAGGCTTCCAACGACTCGTCTCTGCGCGGTCACTCGAGGAATTCTCGCCAAGCTGCAATATATCTGGTCTAGAGATCTACGACCGCACGATGCAATCAAGACCCGGTACAAGTAACATAAGACAGAAATGGCTCACCATTTGCACGCTAGTTAACACCACTTCCACGCGCACTCAGCGTTCATGTATCCAAAAGCTTTCCATTCCAGGGGGGCCGCTATTGCAAGCTTATTGGCGTTCTGCGAGGACCTTCCAACACATTTCCAGAGTAGTTATACACAGCTGTATTTTTCCGTCCGCCCATAATCTCTTTCTTCGGCGTCAGCAGATGCAGGTAATTAGCATGGACATGAGGGACGACCGAGTCGCACTCACGATACGCGTTCTAGAGCACGTTGGACTCTGTTATTTGAGGCTTTGCATCTAGAGACGATGTGCCCACGAGGAGGGGAAACGATATACTGGGGTCGTCCACAAGCTACCACAGTCGCAAGTCGTGACTCTACATGAATGAATGAACATATTTGCTCCTGCTTCTCATCAATTGTCGCCCATAGCGTCCGTTGCGGGGCAAGCGAGCCTCTGGTTTTCGGCCGCCGTCCGCTCAGATAAGCGGAAGGGATATCTTTTGGTGATTTGGCTCCGCGCACCTTCATCGGAGCGCTTTGACTCGACGTCCGAGTTTGCGTTGAAGAACGTCGTTCCAATTTGGCTGCAAAAGTCGATACTCGTCTCGTAGACTTGCTAAACGGCCACTCTCCCTCAATCGTGAACCTTCGCTACAATGGTCTCGCTTTCCGCATCGATAATCAGGCAGGCGAGGGCTGGCACTGCCAGAAGGCTTCAGCTCGGAGCTAGGGGATATGCTACTCCTGCGGCATCTACGCTCAAGGTCCGTTCTTTCCGTCATCGATGGAATCGTAACTGACGCTTGATCGTAGCCCAACACCTCGTTCAAAAACGTCACTCACTACGACGACAATGCCCCGCAATCGACCCTGGACATGATACACGAACATACATCGTACCTTCTCAACACCTACGCTCGACCGTCGATACTGTTCACTCACGGCAAGGGATGCAAACTCTTCACCACCTCGCCATCCTCCACCTCCTCCTCGGGCGTCCAAGTATACCTGGATTTCACCGCCGGTATCGCCGTCAACGCGCTCGGACACGGCGACACGCAAATCGCAGAGCTAATGAAAGACCAGCAATCCAAGCTCACACATGCCTCGAACGTCTACTGGAACGAATACGCCGGAGAACTCGCCAAACTCATTGTAGAAAACACGAGGAAACACGGAGGACTCGGTTTGAAACCCGATTCGGGAGCGGGAACGGGCGCCAAAGTCTTCTTTAGCAATTCGGGGACGGAAGCCAACGAAGGGGCGCTCAAGTTTGTTCGTAAATACGCAAAAGAGGCTAACCCCTCGATGGCGGCTACCAAGACCGCCATCGTATGCTTTACCAACGCGTTCCATGGCCGTTCCATGGGTGCGCTGTCCGTCACGCCAAACCCGAAATACCAGGATCCGTTTGCGCCCCTCATTCCGAATGTTCGAGTTGGGGAATTGAACCGACATGAAGGGCTGGAGGAGTTGATTGATGAGAACGTGTGTGGTGTTATTATTGAGCCTATTCAGGGTGAAGGCGGGTTGAATGAGGGAGACAAGGAGTGGATGGTCAAGTTGGCGAAGAGAGCGCGGGAGGTTGGTGCCGTTCTCATCTACGACGAAATTCAGGTACGTCGTCCATCTGTAAGAAGGTTGCCCGAGCTGATCTGGCGTCGGTGAAGTGTGGTCTTTTCCGGACAGGAAAGATGTGGGCGCATTCTGATTTCCCGGAAGAAGCGCAGTGCGTGAAATTTCTTGTCTTATGGGGCGGTACGACTGACGATGCCTCTTAGACCCGACATTGTCACCATGGCTAAACCCTTGGCGAATGGTTTCCCCATTGGCGCCATCTTGGTCCGCGACCATGTGGCGGAAAAGATCACCGTCGGTATGTATCATCTTTTCCCACCGAAATACGTCGCGGTCTGAACGCACCCCCAACTCACAGGCTCCCACGGAACCACATTCGGAGGTCAACCACTCGCAACCCGAGTCGGCGCACACGTTCTCTCCCGTATATCGGAACCCACTTTCCTGGCCACAATGACCGAAACCGCCACCCACCTCTCAACCCTCCTCGACCGCCTTCCCCAACTCTTCCCATCCCTCATCCCCTCCCCCGTCCGCGGCCGAGGTCTCATGCGAGGTATCCCCTTTACCCACCCTGATGCCCCTGCGGAACTCGTCAAGCGGGCGAGGCAGAGAGGCGTGTTGCTCCTCACTGCGGGAAAGGACGCGGTCAGACTTGTCCCGAGCTTGACCGTCACCAAGGAGGAATGTGATCATGCAATGGCTGTGATTGAGAGTTGTTTGGTCACGATGGAGGAGGATGGGTTCGGTAAGCAGTGATGCACGGGGAATGTTGTAGATACACGATAGACGGAATGGATAGATGAGGATTGTCGGGCATGCGCGGTAGAGAGTAGATGATACCATTTGCTTCTCAGAGCAGCGTTCTGTTGTTGAGCATCAAGAAGGTCGCGTCGGAGCAGGGTGCGACCGAGAACATAACGAATCCCCAGCGAACTCCGTAGAGACAGAAGCCGGACCGGAGGAGCTCGCCTCGTCCGAACGCAACTTTTACATTTACATAGTACCGCGCTTTCGTGCGCAACACTGCCAACAATTCTCGCATCTGATGATTCTGGCGGTGGATCGTCATCCGGAGAGCAGGGGAAGCCTCCCACTTTCCGAATATCCAGATGAGCCCTCATATTCTCGGATTGCACGATCTCCATCGCCCGATGTCACCGTCGCTCGGCTGGAGGAAGGCGGGGAAGTGGAGGAAAGCAGGCTGAAGCACGCAAGACCGGATGCAAATATTCGGAATGAGGATCAAAAAGTTGGCTTTCGTCCGGCCAATCGAGACGCGGCGAAATCGCGGGAGTGAGGCGATCGGTTCGTCTGGGCTGAGTTGCCATCGTGGTGTCAAGTATATTGTGGCAACTCCAGTGCATAGCTTTCTATACCACTACCTTGTTCCCACCATCCCTCCAGTCCCGCCTCTGTTGGACCCAGCCGTGTGATTGTAAACTAGACAGCTAGACTCTTCCTGGTTGCCGTATACCTAGAGTTTGAGGTGAGTACTGAGGACCGGATTATGGTCCGGTATACATGCTGACAGTCATCTCCCCGTAGCCTCTTTCACCAGGCACTCATAGTCTCTCTTCCTCGTTCCCGCGTTTCCGAAGTTCAAGCTCGCCTTAGTATCGTGAGTTTATCGGCTCGGCTGCACCGTTATCACCATCTCACCTCTTCACTCCGCGTGTTCCAGCCAAAATGGCGTTCGAAACCGTCTCCCGAATCGCATCCCTCCTCTCGAGCCACCTTGTGGTCTCCTCCTCGCTTCCCTTTTCAAGCAACAAGGGAAAGCAACCCGTCTCTCGCCTTCACCCTCATGTCGACCCTGCGTCGCTGATTCCATCACTCGAAAAGGAAGGAGCTCTCACTTCACTATTATTGGCGCCTTCCGCATCGTCGTTCACGTCGCTCGTCCCATCTCTCGGTGCTCTGGCCTCGCGACCGATTGCGGTACATGTCGGTCTGCCCGCCACCTTTGACCTCTCGCCGGTCCTCGCTTTGAGGAGTTCTGGATGGGTGATCCTCAAGTCCGAATCATCCGACGTCAACGGACAGGAAACCCACGACACCGCTCTGCTCGCTAGCAAGCTTGCCAAGGAAAGCAAGCGAGCCGTCCTACACATCTACACCATTCAGGATTCCGCTACCAGCAATGGAAACGGGAACGGCAACGCCGCATCGAATGGCAACGGTGTTCACGCATCAGAAGAGGACGTTTCGGACGAAGCTATCATCGAGTTCTTCAACGAGGAGCCCATCGCAATCAACGGCGAATCATTCCAGCTCAACGGCACTGCATCCGCCGATGTCTCGTCGACAGAAGCCGAAGCATTGGCAGATTACGAAGCTGCCGCATTGGCCACACTCAAGCTTACTCGCCGAGCGCAGAAGCCATACACGCATACCGAATCTGGCGAACAGATCGAGACCTTGATCGTCGCTTTCGGTCTCCACGTTACGCCGCTCGTCAAGGCTGTACCGCATCTGCAAAAGACTGGTGTCCTTCAGATCAATTTGCTCCGACCCGTGGCTACCTCCAAGCTGCTCACCGTCATCCCCACCAGCGTCAAGAAGATCATCGTCCTCGAACAAGCATACAAGAACGCCACTCGATGGGGCGGCGTCTTTTTGGACATTCTCAGTGCCTTCCAGTCCCGAGCGGAATCGCAGGGAGAGGATGTTCCCGAAATTGTCGGCGGAACTCTTGGATCCGTCAAGGGAAGCGATGAAGCCTTGCAAGGTATCAAGAAGATCCTTGCGTCTTCCTCGAACGAACACATCGTCCTGGGCTCGATCCCCGAGGATGATGCTCTTTTCCCGGAACCGCACGTTCCCAACCACGAATCATCATACACCAAAATTCTCGAGCAGACTTTCCCGAACCAACTCGAGATTGTCAACTCGCCTTCGCTTGTTCCCGCGCTTGGTGAACTCGCTACTCGACCCGAGTATGCATTTGGGAAAGTGTCTGCATTGTTGGACAAGAAGGAGCGGTTGGTCGAGGTTGTCAAGGACTTGCTAAAGGACAGCAAGACTCCCGAAAGTTTGCACAAGGCTGCCGCGAAGTGGTTGGTCGGCAAGGATGGCAAGGATTCCCGAAAGGTAGAACAGTCGGGCAAAGACTTGATCGAACAGCTCGAAGCTGCTTCATCTTCTCCCGTTTCTACACTTGCCGGTGAAGCCCTCGAGTTGAAGGAACACCTCAAGCCAACATCCCGATGGATCATCGGTTCCGATGCTTGGTCGTACGATCTCGGTTCATCCGGTCTTCACCACGCCATCTCTTCGGGCAAGAACGTCAACATGCTCATCATTGACACCGTCCCGTACACCGAACGAGGTTCCAAGGAAGCCGACAAGCGAAAGAAGGATATCGGTCTTTATGCCATGAACTATGGAGACGTCTATGTCGCCAGTGTTGCCGTATACTCTTCCTACACTCAGGTCCTACAGGCCCTGATCGCTGCCGATGCTTACCCCGGACCTTCCGTCGTCTTGGCATACTTGCCGTACGGAACCAATGAAAACGCCTCCGCACTCGAGGTCTTGAAGGAGACCAAGTTGGCCGTCGACAACGCCTACTGGCCTCTTTATCGATGGGATCCCAGCCAGGAGGACGTTAAAGGTGGCAAGCCGTTTATGCTCGACTCTGAACGTATCAAGGAAGCCATGAAGGCTTTCCTCGACCAACAGAACCACTTGTCGCAGTTGACTGCTGCCAGGCCCAATATCAGCGAGACAGTTGCCTCTTCTGTCGGCTTGAACCTCAAAGCGGCTCGAAAGGAAAAGGCTCTTGCAGCATACGAAAAGATGCTCGACTCGTTGGATGGCCCTCCATTGGTCATTCTGTATGCGTCCGATGGTGGTAACGCCGAAAAGGTTGCCAAGAAGCTTGCTAGTCGAGCCAAGACGCGAGGTGTTGCCACTCGACTGTTCACCATGGACGAGTTCACATTCGACGATATCAAGCTCGAAGAACACGTCGTCTTTTTCACCTCGACTGCTGGTCAAGGTGAAGCTCCCCAAAACGGTCGTGCTACTTACAAGGCTTTGATGGCTGCTACCCAATCCGACGATTGGGCAAAAGTCAACTTCACTGTCTTTGGTATGGGTGATAGTCACTACTGGCCCCGACCGGAAGATGCTCATTACTACAACAAGCCCGCCAAGGATATCGATGCTCGACTTGAAAAAATCGGAGCTACTCGAATGGCCCATCTCGGTCTCGGTGATGATCAGGATCCCGATGGAGCTCAGACCGGTTACAAGATCTGGGAACCTTTGCTCTGGAAGGCGTTGGGTGTCGATAGCGTCGAGGTTTCCGAAACTGAACCCGAGCCCATTACAAACGAAAACATCAAGATCGCCAGTAATTATCTGCGAGGTACCATTCTTGAAGGACTTGCCGATGAATCTACTGGTGCCATCGACCCGTCCGATGCGCAGTTGACCAAGTTCCACGGTACTTATATGCAGGACGACCGAGACATCCGTGATGAACGAAAAGACCAAGGCTTGGAACCTGCCTACTCGTTTATGATCCGATGCCGAATGCCCGGTGGTGTCTGCAAGCCCGAGCAATGGCTCGCCATCGACCAGATCTCTGACGAACACGGAAACAGCACTTTCAAGCTCACCACTCGACAGACTTTCCAGTTCCACGGTATCATCAAGAAGCACTTGAAGCCCGCTATGCAAGCCATCAACAAGAGCTTGCTCGACACCATTGCTGCTTGTGGCGATGTCAACCGAAACGTTCAGCTGTCAGTCAACCCTTCGTACTCGAAGCTGCACGAACAGGTATACAACTTCTCCAAAGCTCTCTCCGAGCATCTGCTTCCGAGTACCACTGCGTACCACGAGATCTGGCTTGACAAGAAGTTGGTCGGTGGCGAAGCCGTCAAGGACTTCGAGCCATTGTACGGGCCTTACTACTTGCCCCGAAAGTTCAAGATCGCCGTTGCCGTTCCTCCTGACAACTCGGTCGATGTCTTCACCAACGACGTCGGTTTCATTGCCATCACTGATGAGAATGGCGAATTGGCTGGTTTCAACGTTACCGTCGGTGGTGGTATGGGTGTGACTCACTCTAACAAGAAGACTTACCCCCGATTGGGTGACGTGATTGGTTTCGTTACTCCTGAAGAAGGATGCCTCGTCGCCGAGAAGATCATGCTTACGCAGAGGGACAACGGTAACCGAGCCGACCGAAAGAACGCTCGTCTAAAGTACACTGTCGATCGAATGGGCTTGGACAACTTCAAGGCTGATGTTGAACAACGAATGGGCCACAAGCTTGAAGCCGCTCGACCTTACAAGTTTGAATCCAACACCGACAACTACGGCTGGATCAAGGGTCACAACGGCAAGTGGCACTTTACCATGTTCATCGAGAACGGTCGAGTCGAGGACAACCAGCACCACCAGTTCAAGTCCGGTCTGCGCGAGATCGCCTCAGTTCACAAGGGTGACTTCCGTCTGACAGCAAACCAGCATTGTATCCTTTCCGATGTAGCTGAGGAGGATCTGCCAGAGATGAAGCGTCTGCTCGCCAAGTGGAAGCTGGACAACATCGACCACTCTGGCTTGCGTCTATCATCCTCTGCATGTGTCGCTTTCCCTACCTGTGGTCTCGCTATGGCTGAATCGGAAAGATACTTGCCGGTCCTGGTTGACAAGCTCGAGAAGATTTGCGAAGAGAACGGTCTTCGAAATGATTCGATTGTTATGCGAATGACTGGTTGTCCCAACGTGAGTTGTCTTGTTATTCGTACGGCTATTCTTCAACTAACCGATCCACTCGCTTTCGAATCACAGGGTTGTGCCCGTCCATGGGTGGCCGAAGTGGCATTTGTCGGTAAAGCTCCGGGCAGCTACCTCATGATGTTGGGTGGTGGCTACTACGGTCAACGTCTCAGCAAGCCTTTCAAGGAGTCGGTCACCGAGCCTGAGATTTTGGACATCATGCGACCGATGATCAAGCGATATGCACTAGAGCGCAACGAAGGTGAACCCTTCGGTGACTGGACTATCCGAGCCGGTTACATCAAGCCGACATTGACCGGCAAATCCTTCTACGATGACTCGGTTTTGGCATAAAAGGACAAGAGGGGGAAGTAGGAATACAATCAAAATGGGTTGACTCGAAGTCAATCGTAATACATGTCGGCATATATCTTCTTGGGTTCATCACCTGTAACTATACTTTTAATGACCGATGGTCACCTGTATCTTGTATGTCACAATTGCACGCACATTCCGAACTTCACACTCGTCAAGCAATGTCTTTAAGCTGTGACTTGACAGCTCACTCCATGCTGTTCGACATCCCTATCGGTTTGACCGCCTTTTCACTTTTGATTTAGGATGAGATTTGTCCTCCCGTCCATCCTCCGGAGAGCTAGAGATCGCCATCTGATGCCTGACCTGCCGCAGCCGCGAAAATGTCCGATCTTCATAACTCGCATTTCCAAAACATCACAAATTACAAACAAGATTATAGGAGGATACAGTGGCGAGGTCGGCGTTCAGCATACGTCGCAACGTGCCGCGTGTTTGAGGAACGTATGCAAACGAGAAAGAGTGTCCATGATTATGCTTTTGTGATTCCGGTGACGTCTCATCTATTGAGGTTTTCTGTCGATGCCTTGGCTCCAGGTCGGAGCTCGTCGTATCTCGGTGGCATCTCGCTAAGAAAAGGGCATTGCAATCGGCTAACCGTTCGTCTGGAGAAACCCGAAATAATCCTGTACTTACACAACGTCACCTTCCACCGCTTCATCTGGTCCAGCATCCTCAATCTCGCCGGCATCCTGGTGCAACACAAACCGCGTGGCCGGTCTTCCATCGGGTCCGACGCCAGCAGCAGGTCTTCTTTTCCGTGTCGAGTTGGACCGTGCTGGACTACTTGTCGTACCCATCATCGGCGAGCTCTGACTCGTAGGGGACGCATACATGGAGGCAATGGGAAGCGGGCTAGTTGGCAACTGCGGCGAAGCGTTGGTCACGGATCCGCCGATGGATGACATTCCAGGATGTGCGAGTGCTGCACCGGTCCCAGCTATTCCTCCCGTTTCGGAAGAGTCCAAGTTGCCAAATTCTGACAAGCCAAACGACTGAGGTCGCTCAACGGATCGGCTGGCCAAGGTGTCACTTGTGGGCTGACTCTCGTGACTTGTTCTTGTGCCCGGAACGCCGCCAGAGGAAGTCGGTGTCGTATGAGCGTACTGGAAGCCTCCGAGGTAAGGTTGGGGCTCGTAGCTTCCTGGTGAATCGTCGTTTGCGTTATGCAGGTAATCATGGCTCGACCTTCCATGCGCGTCTTCGCCTGCGCCCAATAGATCCATATCGGCCTGCGTGTTGCGTTTGCTTCGATCAAACACTCCATTTCGTTGACGAGTGACTCCAGGATCCAGGATGTTTTGACGACGTCTTCTTCGTCTTCGAAGGAGGCAGATCACGAGTATGGCAATAATCAGGAGGGCACCAACACCGCCCACGACACCGCCAACAATGGCACCAATGTTTGTGCCTCCCGAGGAGCTTCCGCCGTTTGACTGGCTTGACGTAGATGTGCTGCGTCACGGACGAGATCAGTAAATTCCTAGTATGCATTCCCGCAAGAAAACTCACGACCCAGGACGACCACCACCACCACCGACTCCCGACACACTAGCAGTAGCCGATGAACCGCTCGTCTGCGATGTACCCGACGCCGTAATCGAGGCCGGACTATTACTGCTCAAGCAACTAGAACCACCGCTTCCGATCGTCCAGAGTCCAGTGCTATGTAACGACACGACTCAGTCTCCAAACTCCTCTGCAGAAACGTCCAAAACATACCTCCCACCCGTACCAATCGGCCCCGCATCGGGCATCGTCAACAGCATCCTAGTTCCCTGGCGTACGTTGACGGTCCAAGAGTAAGCCGTCGTGCCGCTACTCGGAATCGACTGAATGTTCCAGATATCTCCACCAGGAATCATGCCGACAATGTAAGCGGGAGGTGTATAGCTCGTTTGCCATGTGATGTCGACGTTACTGCACTGTCCTGGGTTCTCGGCCGAGGTGTAGAAGAAAAAGTCTGGGAGGATGGATCCGCCTCTGTCATACAAGACAAGTTGAGCAACGATATCATCTGTCTGAGTTCCGGACCTGTTGCTCACGCTCGTAGACAAGTACTGTTCTCCGACGATCCGACCGCTGTAAAAGATGGTACCAGTCAATGTCAATTTTCGACTGTAAATCATCAACTGAAAAATCTGCCTACTCAAGATATTCGTAACCCCTGTCCCTGAATATCCATCATTGTCCCACATAACGGCCATAAAGTCCATACCAGCAGGCTGAGTAAAGTTGTTGAAGGAATACGGGGACGTAGCCGTTGATGGCAGAGTAATATTTTGGATGAAACCTTGCGATGTCTCAACCGTCTGTTTCGAGCGATATCAGCACAGCTTGCAATGCTGGAACAGGAGAGAGGAGGATAACTTACAGGCATGATGAGGAGATGCAGCGTCCCCTTGGCATCGCTCCATGTCAGATTGAGCGGTTGACATTGTGCCGGGTTACTGATGTAGTACTGCAATGCTTGCACGTATGTTGATAGGATCGCGAGTGCACACAGCACCGAAGGTAGGGAGAAACTCGACATGACAAGCAAGTTGCTGGCCACTGATCGCTATCCCCAATTGACGGCCGTTACGAGGTGGTGAAGGACGCAATATCGTTTCTGATACGATGTTATACCTCTGCTCGCGATTATAGTCAACCAGAGTCAACGAATGTAAAGGCCCTTATCAAATTGATCAAATTGGTGGGACGATCTATCGCTGGAGCGGAAAATGTTGGTATTATGACGTAGCGAAGCGTTTCAGGTCTGTCTCGGCTCCGCGGGCGGCGCCTTCCAGATTAGACTTTCGGAGATCGAATGAGGTTGATAGATAGCGGTTTGGGTTGGTTAGGTCGAGGGGCCGAGTGGTTGTTTACGGGAAGGATCGATTTTCGAAGCTGATCTTTCGTTGTGGTGGACACGAAACGTTGGGTTCGACCAGTCCAAGAACAAGAGGGCAAAGCGGAAGACTGGACAGGTGTCGGCTGTCGGGACGGATACGGACTGGCTTGGTATTCAGGCTATGCTGCTGACTCTGCCGCTGCTCAGTCTGCTCAGTCAGATTGTCAGAGTAGCCAAAGAGTTGCTATACCGAGGTCAACAGTCGACAGGCAGCCAACAGGTGTGCCCCCAATCTCGCAACATTCCATTCGCGTTCATTGCGGTATGAAATAAGGGATGGACACACCTCCCTCGAAGCTCGAAGCTCGAAGCTCGAAGCTCGAAGCTCGAAGCTCGAAGCCCTCGAAAGTGGGGGATACTCCTGACGTTCGGATCACCCTGCTGCGGTCACTAGCTCAGTATTAATTAGACATGTCTGCAATCGACAGGACAGGCCAAGGATATCAGCGGAATGATTTGTTTACCATCTACATCTGCTGATATGGCGCAGCGTTCCTCTTGTAAATCGCTTCGGATCCTCCCGTCGTCCTGTCGTGCCTGAAGCGAAGGTGGAGGCTGCTGCTGTAAGGCCTCAATTTGATTGTTAGTCAGCTTGCCAGTCTTGCGAAACTTGCAAAGGAAGAGGCAAGCTCTGGTCATATCATCTGGTCGAGCAGGGTCGAGACTGGTCGTGAACTCGAGATGCGAAATGCAAAACTATGCAGATTGCAGACTGCCTAATAAATGTACTGTACGCCGGGGCATTGGCACTGGAGTGAGGAGCAGTAGGAGCAACCGCTATTCTCCAGACGTAAAATGCGAACACAGCTGGAGACGGCGGAATGCGATCAGAAATTCGAAAAATCAAGTACAGTTTCGATAGAAGAGATGATGGAAGGTGAATACAGGGTGCACGAGGGTGAACCGGAGGTGGAGCGGTCTCGATCGAGCGCGGCCCCACGGATGATTGTCTTCCTCTCTTAGCACGCCCTCGGCTCCTTGAGCTGCTCCGTGGATAGCAACTGAATAATATTAGCACAGCTTCAGGTGTGGGAGACGCTTTGGATTCTGGTCCATCTCTCTGACGCTGACCAGAAATCCGAGAGGTGGTTATGATGCCGTCTTCTCCTCGAGCACGCAAAAATCATCATATGGCTGCAGCAGGTTCGCAGGATGTTGAATCGCATGAGACCGTGCCAAGTCTCCTCCGCATTAGATTAGTCCCTCTGACAACATGCCATTGAAATACGACGATGTGGTTGATGACTTGCAATCGCCAGCCTCCTTTGCCTACTCTCCGGTTCTTCAGCTTCAACCTGCTCCAGCACTTAGCGCGTCATATTATAGTTTATACTCACGCTCAAATGACGACTTGGAAGACCGGAACATGACTCCTAGAGCGCTCAACTCGGATCTTCCGGGCTTCCCGGCGATCCGGAACCTTTGCCCCCTTTGCCCTGTTCCTATATTCGGATAATGACGTGGCTAAAAAAACACCAATGTCAAAACAATAGCTATTCCGCAAGGATGATGTCATCACGTCCCCTTGCCTTGCTGGCTGGCAATCGATCTTGTGTTGTCGATCTGGTGATTGAACTCTGTTGATCCTGACTGAAAGGTCATACCAGTGTGTGTACAACGCAGGGCTTGGATGTTTGGTGAAATTCGTTGGACCAACATCTGCCAGCTCCACCTCCGATTCACACAATCCCTTTCTTCCACCATGACCCACAAAAGGCAACCGTCGTCTCCGAAAAGACATACGCGGGCGTCGTCCTCCACCCACGTCAAGGCAGAGCCACCATCTCCATCGCCTCCGCTTCGATCGGTTTCTCCTCAAGGAGAACCCCCGGCGTCGTCGGACCCACGAGATACCGACTACCGCAAGCAGCCTGAATTGTACAAGATACTACGGGGAGAAATGAACGTGTTCAAGACTCAGCCGTATTCGAATGAGCTCAAATCGCTTTGGAGGTTCAAGGATGAGCCGACGTCAAGGCGGAGTTCTTCAGAGCTGTACGAAAGGTTTGAGAGGTTCAGGCAAGTTCGATTCAGCGATAGGCATTGTCAAGGGAAGACGTCGTGCTAACTTGCCATCGGTTCCGGAAACAGAGACAGCGGGGACTTTGTAGGGCAAGTCTGCTTCACTATCAGGCCCGTATCAGAGTTTAACCCTTCAATTTTCTCCACCGCAGCATGGACGTCACGCGCAAATTCATCCAAATGGGAAGAACCAGATCCCTTCGATACGCCCTTCGCCCTGGAGGTCGGAAATACGACAAGACGACAGGCGAGGAGATGAAACGGACGGGTAAAGTGGCGGATGAGTCAAAGCTCAAGGGGGCGCAGATTTTCGAGGCGTGCTTGAAGCGGATAGAGAGTGATGAGGTCTATGCCGCGGCCAAGAAGAATTGGGGTAAGAAGTAGGATGGATGGAGTTGCGGGAGCGGTATGGAAGAATCGTCATCGGGTCAGTGGCCGTTGCCGGTTCGAGGAGAATTGGACGACATCTCGCCGATACGAGACCCGCAACGTGCTCACCCCATCGAACCGGGCTACACAATCCTTACCAGGGACCCGTCTAGGATAATCGCTGCGCATGGGCACAGGTGAGTTGGCATCACTCTTCCCTGTTTGCCTGTAGCGGGATCTGATATAGGTTTCAGTACAAGCAGAGGTTGTTAATCTCGGAACGGGGGATGTTATGGACCTTGGGATTCAAGCTCTAATCCGCTTTCAACAATCAAGAACACAAAGCGTTCAAGGTGAGCTTTTTATCGAAATATAGTTGCGGATGAAGCTGAATACCACTTTTGAAAAGGTGTGCCAGTCATGCGGCAGAAAACGACTCGGAACACTTGACCGCCAGATCTCCGAGAATAGAAGCCTTCTCCGATGTGGTGTGTTTTGCAGCTGGCTAGCTGCTGCGCGTATCTGTGTCAGCGCTCCTGCACTGTAATCCGTCTACAGCCTGATGCAACACAATATGGTCTCATGCATATCGACGTATCGCAATCCCCGAGACAACACATGGTTTTTCTGCGCCAAAAACCATATGCTCCTGTCCGAATTGTTGTAGAGCAGACTCCGAATCGCGGTAACGTAGAGATTCCGAACATCAAAGTTTGCTCTCTAGAAAGCCATAATCACCAACAGTCTTGTAGTCTGTCCAGCCAAGTCATACTCGCCAACACAGGGCAGCGTTGTCGGGTTGAGAACAGACAGCTGAATACTCATAGACGGCTGTGCCGCAGTGGTGGCTAGGTCCCTCTTGCTAGCTGGTTATTCACGCGTAGCGCGACGAACGCGTTTTGGTGACAGTAATCTGAGACAGGAAGAATTGATCCAAGTATTGGTAGACATACCGTTCAACTCAGCTATAGCTGCTCAGCCTCTCCTTATCCTCCTTGAAGAGCTTCCTGTACGCCATCCACCCACCACCACATTGCGCTCAAGACATCTTCTACTCTACACTTCCAGAAGTCGACCAACACCCGCGTCCAGGATGTTCATTGCACTCATCGGAACACCAAGTTCGGGAAAGAACACGATAGCAGAGTACTTGATCTCCCAGCATGGATTCAGGCGGATAGGCGTTGCCAGGGGAGAGATTTCCAGTTCTGGTATCAACGGTTCGGATTTGGCATTCAAGGAAACTGTGGAGGTAAGTGCGCATGCGATGTTATCCCAAGGCGCGTTACTGAAACCTGTCTGTATAGCTGCAGGACCTGGCCGATCTACATATCGACAAAACGGAGACGACTACACCCGCATCATCGGAACCCCTGTTATTTTCCCACGTCGGGTCCCTTCTCAGCTCGGTGACAAAAACTTGGCGAACGCACTATGTCACTACCGATCTGCAACTTGCAGAGGACATCGAGCCGTTTGTCAAACGACCGTTTTTCTTGCTTGTTGGAGTGGATGGACCGTTGATGACGAGGTTTATGCGGGAGAAGGCAAAGTCAGTACTATCTAGCGATCGGGCTTCGTTGCAATCGCTTGGACGACCAGCTGACAGCAGCCGACCTTGCTCAGAGCGGCAAGGGGCAATCAAAGTCTGGATCTCGAGCAATTCGTAGCCGATCACGACGTCTTGATGAACCACCTTCCCGCCATCCCGCAAAAGCCGAGACCAATCACGCAGACCTTGACATCATCAACGGAAATCCCCCCTTCCATCTCGCCAAGGGCGAATAGCTCGAGCCGTCAAACAGGTGCTGGCTTGAAACATGCCTTGGCGTATGCTCATCTGTCGGTCATGAACAATTTCAGCAGCGTGAAAGACCTGGAGACGTATCTCGACGAAGTGAACCTCGTGGATGGGGAAAGGCTGCGGCCGGGATGGGATACGTATTTCATGGTACGTCCTGGTCTGTCATTACGTAGCTTGCGATCTCACTCTGCGTTGTTGTAAATCAGACGTTGGCTTCGCTGGCGTCACTCAGGTCAAATTGCATGAAACGACGAGTGGGTGCGCTTCTCGTACGCTCTAAGCGCATACTGTCAACGGGATACAATGGTACCCCGAGAGGATTGACGAACTGCAATGAAGGTGGATGCAGGAGGTGCAATGGGTCTGCCAAGGGAGGCGAAGCTTGTGAGTCTACTGACACCATGCTGCGTATTGGACCATTCAGGAAGAAACTAAACCTGAATGTGTGCATCAGTAAACGAGTGTCTCTGTTTACATGCTGAGGAAAACGCATTGCTCGAAGCCGGAAGGGAACGAGTCGGCGAAGACGCAATCTTATACTGTAACACGTAAGAAGTTCTTCTCACCTCTGCCATCGGCCTCTTATACTCATACAATATCCTTGTCCCTGTAGTTGCCCTTGCCTGAGGTGTTCTGTGAAGATCGTGCAAACGGGCGTCAAGGAAGTCGTGTACAACCTAAACTACTCAATGGACGCGCAGAGCGCTCGGGTTCTGAAGGAGGGGGGTGTAATTCTGCGTCAGTTGGTGATGCCGCATACGTCTACGTGACGACAGTAGGCGTTTAGTCCGTCTATCTGTTATGGCTATAATACATAAACCAGGATGATGGTTGAAAAGAACGTAACTAAGGTCAAGAGATTCGTCATCGTCCAATCAGAACGCGCGTTCCCTCGGAAAAATTGAGCGTGTGGAATGTAGAAATCAAGGAATTTCAAGTCTGTTCCTGATAGCCAGGCCCAATCTGATCAATCAGCGGTGTCTCCTCTGGTCGAGGATCAGAGGCCAGTATCAAGGCGCTATCACTGAGGGGAGGCCATGTTTCAGGATTGAAACCGTGAAGGCCAGGGTGAAAGGACGTCCATACTCTAAATCGCAAAAGTCAATGCAGCAACAGCAGCGAAAAGAAAGCTTCGATCAATAAATATTATTAGCGTGAATCAGCAGCACTCCGAGTCTTCAACATCCATCTTTGGCTTAAAGTATTGACATCCACTTGTTCTTCCGGGTTCATCGTTTGATCGCTGGTATCGTCTTGGCTGCTCATCGCTCATCGCAATCAACCTCTGATAGCCGCTGCTACGACGCTTCAGAGCATCTCCGTTGCCCTATTGCATCCTGGAGTCAGCGATATCACGACAGGCGACAGGTGTAGATTTGGAGGACGCATGCCCTAATGCAGACGACATCGTCTCAAAACGAGAAAACCGACCGCACTGACACGCCGCTGAACGATATACCCCGACCGCAAGAAAGCACGACCCATTTGGAAATTGCCGGGGATACAAGGAACGAATCTCTTGTTGATTCAACTTCTTCGTCCGTCGTCAACGAAAATAACAAGAGACCCCGAGCGGAATCTCCTCTCGTATCGACTTCCTCGTTGTTACCGCAAACTTCCATTCCACCTGTTGGTCCCCTCGCAGGCACCTCCGGGACACCCCCGACCGTCAACCCTATCCCTGCAGTTGTAATCGAAGGTTCGCATCCGAAAAGAGCAATGTCTGAGGAACACCTCAGCAGTCGGGGAGAGTCTCCCGTCGTCAGCCTTCCGAATGGCCAAGCCAACGCAGTGTCCGCGGGAACCCCGACCGGAACCACCAAGTTGTCAGAAGTCACATATCCTGTTCAACCGACGGAATCGGCAGACGCGGATATGGACGATGCTGGTTCTCAGCTGCAAGAAGTGGCCAAGGAGGAAAGTCAACCTGTCGTCGAAGCTGCATCATCTCACAGCACCGCCAATAAGGGCATGAACCCCTCAGATAGACCGTCGCTGGAAGAGCAAGTCAAGATCATCCGAGGTAAGCTTTCCCCTGTCTGCAGCTGGACCTTTCTGACCTCATTTCGCGCCTGGGTCTGTTTGTCTGACGAAGCCGCTATCAACGCCGAACTCAAACTCAACCAAAAGTGGTATATAATACCATCGTCATGGTGGCTTTTGCTGCTACACCTCGCTCACCCAAACGAATATCCGCGTCCCCCTCTCGTCCACAAGACCTTCAACAGAGACACGGATGCCATCACTTCCCCGACGCTTATTCAGTTGATCGACCTCTCGTGCTATGATCGCGGAGGAGCACTCTCCGCGACAACAGCAGCTCCTGGACACGAAGCCTTTTGGCGGATAAAAGAAGGATTGCGAGAATGGCAGGAAACCGATCCTCTTGCTGGCGTTACTGGCAGCAAGGGGAAAGGTATTGATGACACGAGCGATATCGGGAACGGAGGTGACATGATCTATGTGGAGGAACGCGGATGGCAGAAAATCACAGAGTGGTATGGCGATGCGAAACCTCCGTCAGGGGTGAAGCGGGAGACTCGACTATTGCCGGAAGAGTTGACAATCCAAATCGAGCTCAATCCACCCAGCGTCGTCGTCCATCAAATCACGCCTTCAGCGTCCACCGAACCGGCGACGGAAGCTGGCAATCCAAAGAAGAATTGTTTGCCATTCCGAGCGGCCTTTTCACTGAATACAAACCTCGTTAAACTGCATGCCGACATACGGAGAATGTTCATGCCTGATGACAACCGATTCGGCATTGCGTCAGGCAACAAACCGCCTAGTCGGCTTTGGAAACTCGATGTCAGTCCCAGGAAACTCGCAGATGCTCAGAACAAGACAACAACGTCCACAGGAGAAACCGCTTCCACCCAGGCAGTCTCTACTGGCCGAATGCTTCCTTCGCACTTGGTTTCGGTCCTCGGCGGCGACCTGACTCACAGGTTTGAGTGGATTGGTACCGATGACTCAAAGTCAAACAACAAATTGTCAGATGAAGGTGTCCTGAATGGTGATGTCTTTGCACTCGAAGTCGCCAAAATTGTGGACGGTAAACCGGTTTGGCATGTCACGGTCAACGAAGATGGCAGGGCGGTCGAAAAGCCGGAACCACCGGCATCGCTTCCACTCTTCAGCACACAGCCGCGATATACCGGTTCTGGATCCGCCAGTATGCCTGATTCTATCGTTCCGCGATCCAAAACATCACCCGAAGCCAAGAAACGGAGTGGTACTCGAGGTCTCCGAGGTCTGCAGAATCTCGGCAACACCTGTTTCATGAACAGTGGATTGCAATGTCTTTCCAACACGCCGGAACTCAGCTTGTACTTTACCTCTGGTGCATACAAGTCTGAAATCAACAGGAGTAATCCCCTCGGTATGAAAGGTCAGGTTGCGGACAAGTTTGGCGCTCTGATGGAGAGCATCTGGGATCCGAACGGGGCATCCGAGGCGTCTGGCAGCCGGTCCTTCTATGGATACAGCAACTCGATCGTTCCCCGAGATTTCAAGTCGATGATCGGAAAATTCAACCATTCATTCGCTGGATACGGGCAACAAGACACTCAAGAACTTATTGCGTTCTTATTGGACGGTCTGCACGAAGATCTGAACAGGATCTACCAAAAACCCTACATCGAGAAACCGGACTGGAAGGATGGTGGCGGAGAGGAGGAGTTGGCGTTGTTTGCAAAGGAGTGCTGGGAAGGGTACAAGAAGAGGAACGACAGTGCCATTGTCGATCTCTTCCAAGGTCAATTGAAAAGCACACTAGTTTGCCCAGACTGCGATACGGTATGTGAACTTTATTCTAATGGAGATGGTGAGCTAATAGGACTCTACTTTGCAGAAATCCATCACCCTCGATCCAGTAAGTCTTTTATTTGCATTCGCAAACAAGTTGTCAAGCGTGTTTTCTGATCTATATCCTGCAGTTCATGTACTTGACAGTTCCCATTCCCCAAAAGAAGACGTTTAGCAGGAATGTTTACGTTATGCCGTTGGATCCTAATGCCCAACGGGTGCGGGTATGTACGGCTCAGACGCAAGAGCCCTTGCAGATTCTAACGCCGAAACAATACAGGTCGAGATTCAGTATACGGCATCAACTACTTTCGGACAGTTGAAACAGAAAGTTGGCGAGATACTTGGTATACCTGGTACACATGTAGGATACAACCTGAGCACATCTGCGCTATTCCTGCTTATGCCTCGCCTCACAGCTTCTTGCCATTGATGAATTCAAGTCGAACATTTATCAATTTTGGCTTGACGAACATCGAGTGGTCGATGCGCGGAAAGACGACATTGTGGTCATGCACGAGTTGCCGACGGTCGTGAATCAGACTCAGCGCGGCATCACTGCAAACATGAATAAAACCCTCGTTATTCCGGTCTTTTCCGTCAAGAAATCTTCGGAAAGCTACAATCATCAGTTGATGGGATTCGGTTCGCCTTTCTTCATCACTATTAGCAAGAGTCAAGCATCGAATATGGATGCCATCTGGGACGCGGTCATGACAAGATACGCCAACTCGGTTGACCATCAAGCAGAAGACGATTTGTGGGTACCCGTCTCAGCTGAATCGTCTACATCCGCGGACAATCAGCTCCCTGAAGGTGTTGTGGAGGATGTGACAGGCCTACATATTGCTGAAAGCGATATGACGATCAACGCTTCGACCGCTTCGCTAGATCAAACTCTCAGCGACACTCAAACGTCGGCTTCTACTTCGCTGCACAACGGAGGATCGAAACGATTGCGACGCGACTTGTTCCAGCTCTCCTTCGCGTCAGCTGGTGCAGGTGACAACGATCAGAAAAGCGTATTCTTCAAGGGAACTCCGAAGAAGACGTATACTCTGGAACAGCGGCAACAGCAGAAGCGCAGCGTCATCAGTCAAGTCACCTCCGCCATACAGAAAAATTTCTCTCGACCGGGATCAGATAACGAAGACGAGGCAGGACCTGGCGCCATCCTGAAACAAGGAGACGCCATCTTCTGCGAATGGGAGGATAAGGCGGCACGGCACTTCTTTAACGTCGGTTACCGTGGCCGATACTCGACGGAAGACTCCTACGTTTCTGCTGTCGACCCCGCCATCAGAATTGAAGAAAAGAAGTACCAGGAGCGCAAAAAGCGCGGTGTCACACTGGATGACTGTCTTGACGAGTTTTCCAGGATCGAAACTTTGGGAGAGAATGACTTGTGGTACTGCTCTAACGTATGTGTTCAATCAAATTTCCTGAATCTCTAGGCACAACGCTGATGTTTGCGTTTGCTACTATAGTGCAAGAAGCATCAGGCAGCCTCAAAGCAGATGGAAATCTATCAGCTACCAGATATCCTAGTGATTTGCATGAAGCGGTTCGGATCTAGCGGGTACAGAAAAGTAAGCATTGCGTCGTAAAAATAACATGTCTGGACATACGCTAACCGCTGGTGCTATAGATCGACGACTTCGTTGACTTCCCGATCGATGCGCTGGATATGGAAGACAGATGTGACGAAAGACGAGTAGCCAAGACCCTGGTCGCAAAAGGCAAACACCTCGAGGATTATGGCATTGACGGAAACTTGGAGCCTTTGATGTACGATCTCTGTAAGCTCCTTCCGCACGGTTGCATCATGACCGGCGCTGATCGTTTGATAACAGACGCCGTCGACAATCATTATGGAGGTCTCGGTGGCGGGCACTACACCGCTACATGCAAAAACATGCAAGACGGTAAATGGTACAAGTTCGACGATAGTCACGTCAGTCCTGCTGGAGAAGGAGATATCAAGGTACGTTACAGCATTAGTGCACTGTATCGTGGAGGCTTATCCGACCATTGTCTGCCTACCACAGAGTTCTGCGGCATACCTGTTATTCTATCGACGCCGGACCTCTAGGCCAATTGGCGGCGTGACGAAGCACAAAATAGACGTAAGTTTTTGGTGTTGATCGTTCTTCCTCGCGAGCATCGATTCGAGAGAGGTTGCTGATGGACGACCTCAGGCGGAGGTTTCGAATAGGCTAAAGCCGTCTTCACCCTCACCCGCGCATAACAACACTGGCGAAGGGGGGATATCCAATTTGAAAAGAATGTCTGGGTCAGACTCCGACAATACTGTGGACGATGTGACCAAGTCAGCGAACGACCAACATGCACGAACGAATGACGTGGACGATATTCTAAATTTCGACGAGCACGATAAATCCCTGGACTCCCTGGCGCGGGAGATTGAACGAGACATGGAGGACGATGAAATGCCACCTGCGTACTCGCCAGCTTCCTCTACGAGACCCGATACCCCTGATTCTGGCTTTGCCAGAGTCCCCGACTTCGACGAAGCTATGTCAGCTGCAGAACCGGGATGGATAAAGGCAGCGCGAACCACGGGTCTCCACAACGGAAACGAGGGAAGTGGCTGGACACACGTGGATTGGACGACGCTAGGTAAATCAGCACCAACCGTAAATTCTTCGCAAACCAGCAGCACGGCGGACAATTACGTTGAAGTCGATGTGGAGGATGCAGCGGAAAACTTGGTACAGGCCGAAGACGATATGGTAGTCGTGGAAAAGGTAGATGACGTCCAATCGTGATAGCAGACCATAGTAGAAGTGCTTTCGCAGGATACATTGGACATGGACCGTCTTCAAAATTTGACTTCCCGCCGTGGGGTGGATTGCATGTAGTGAATCCGTTTCTATATTACAGTAGCGCTCCGACACATTTCATTGTAGTAGTTCCCACCCTCGCATTATTTCAGTATCACACTTTCCAGATGATTGACCAAGCACTCTTGTCAAACAAAAAGCAGTCATAAAGTAAGTTGTGCTGCTTTGATGCGGGCTCGTGTTCGCCGCAGCGCTGGAAATTCGATGGCCCCCGCTTTTACGCATATACTTGCTTCAGGCTACCTTCGAGAGCTGCTTCGTAATAATGTGACACTGCAGACGTCGGCCATATCGCCTCACAGAACACCAGTTAGACCCATAGATCGAGCTCTCATTCGCTCGCCAATGAGAGTAGTGGCAGGGAGCTGTGGCATGGCTGCTGGCAGAGCGTGGCAGAGCAGTTGACATCTTGGCAGACCCGCTCGAGATGCCGGGCTTCGGCTCAGTTTCGGCTTCCGGCATTACTGTTTCCGAGCGCTCCGACGAGCAGCGAGCAGTTGCTCGTGACGAACCTATTATCACGGGTAGCTTCATAGATCAAAGGAAGCTGCTGAGTGCGAGTGCTCCTGCTTCTGCTAAAGACCTTCGTGTGGCAGACAGATTATACGAAGAAGGCCTTCTTTTACAGTACAAGTCAATCCCACATCTCTCCCACCTTCCAGCATGTCGTTCGAAGCAGGACCCGGTTTGCTTTTGGTTTTCATGGATCTCGGTGACAAGGTCACAGAGGCTGAATTTCACGGTGAGTTCCAGTCCGTTTCCTTTCAAGTCACCTCTGACCAATGGTTGATGCTTCCCAGAGTGGTACGGAGAAGAACACATTCCCCTGAGGACCTCTACGCTCTCCACTTTTATTACCGCTACCCGCTTTCAAGCTGCGGACGGCAAACAGCCACAGTGGGCCGCGATGTACAGCATCAGCGACAACACGGTATTTGGCAGAGAGGAATATACCAAGCTACGAGCCAACAGGAGCCCTCGAGAAGCCGACCTTGTAAAGAGGCTGAACCTTTTGGACAGGAGGGTATGGATATTTTGTGCTCGGGGGGAAGGGAAGAAGCTGATTCATCGTCGTCAGATCTACAAACTAAGCTCGGATCCCTCTGCCAACCCTGGTCTCAAATCTGAACCTCCTGCCCTCGTCTTCTACACTGCCATTACTCCTTCGAAATCGGCATCCGAATCTGAATTAGAAGCTCTCGTGCAGTCAGCGGAACAACGTTACTCGGCGTTGCCCGGATTCATTCGGGTGAGGCGATTTGCCGCTGTGGACGTTAGCAGGACTGGTCTCAGCGTGCCACAAGGTGAAGAGAAGGATGTGGGAGCGATTCTCGAAGTAGCAGGTATGTGATATACTCGGCCTCTGGCAACATGACCTGATATTCTTCTCTATGTGTTAGAATTCTCGGACGACTCTGTTGCAGAATCAGAAGCTTACCAGTCGCTTGCTGCATGGTACGATGAGGCCCTCGAGCCCATGGTCTCTTATAAGGATCGTCGACCATTCAAGTTCTACAAGAATTACGAACCTACGGCCGCCTTGAAGAAGTAAGGTCAAAAGTGGGGTCAAACGTTCTAACCGAGGCTGTAGCTATAGTTGTATGGCCTACAAGCCAACCATTACACAATGGAAAGTGTCTGCATTCGCAGCGACAAGACTTGCCAGTACTCGACATGGCCCCGCTGTACGGCAAGAGGGTCTTCACCCGTTTCCATTATTTCTCCCGGTGTCTTCGCCCCTCCACTGGCCTTCCATCTTTCAGACAAAGCTCTCATCACGTCGCCGTGTGTAGCTTTTGGCATGGCCGCCTTGGCAAGCTTCATGTTCTGCTTGAGGAACTCTGAGTGTACAAAAGCAAATTGGTGAATGATAATCCATGACCAAAAGTGCTTGCAGAGACGCACCTTGGAAAGGAGTGCTGCCAGATCCTGCACCTCGGGTTGTGAACATTGGCCTCAATCTTCCCCGGCATTTCCCACAAGCCTGTGTACTTATGTCGATAGCTGTGTTTGATAGCTGAATATGAGCTCCGGTTCATTGCTGATGAACGCTGAACGACCTACATTTTGAATGCCTTCGATAGCTGTAAAAGATAAATCCTTAGTCTTATGTCATTCCATGGCCGTCAGGGCTGCGAGTCAACTTACACAGCATCACACCCTTCCGTTGTGCACTCCCACTCGTACTGAAGAACATGAATAACAGTTTTAGAATGCAGTCGAGGATGGCAGCGGAAGTGAGTTACCTTGTAGATGATCTCGTACGAGTGCTTTGTCTTTTGTACAAAGGCGGTTGATAAGTAAGACAAGCCCGTTCAGAGAACTCTAAAATCGCTACTGACTGTTACGGTGATATCCTTCCTAGCCTTCATAACTTTCTTGCCCCTGAGCAGTAAGATTGACGTCAACAAATCGCCGATGTCTCCGATGTCTGATTGTGACAACGTACCAAGATTTGAAAACCGCCCCATGCGGATTCTTCATCTCTGCGGAAATGATCCACGTAGCGACTATGACGGTACCGTTTATCAGGAATGTATTTCAATCACAACGCGGATTGCTGAACGTACGATGACACATCTCGTGGGCAACCGTGTTCTTGAGTTTCTCTGCTCGGATTCCTGTCAGCTTTGCATCTTATAGAGGCCAAACGCAGCCGAAGCTCACCTTCATCGTCTATCACTTTCTCCGACAACTCGATTCTCCCTTCATGCCTGTAATTTTCCCCGCCTAGCTTCACCCTGTCATCATTGCATGTCTCGTAAACACCCACGAATACTTTGCACACACAACGCCATATCAGGACACTCACCTTTTGTGATGTGCCCTGCCTGCGGTCGTCAGCAGCTTGTTATTCCATGTCGGGAACACTTTCCACTCCTTTACTAGCTTCCCCTCGAAAACGAGCTGGTCGAGCTCCTCCATAATCTGTTCCGCCATCTGCTGCTTGTTGTGGTTCCAGTTCTTCTTCTCGCTGCGACTTTTCTTGGGTGTTTCGAGAGATTTGGCAGGAGGTGGTCGTGCCCGAGGTTTCGGACGTTGCGGAGGAGCAGTGGCAGGAGCCGTCACTTTCGGGATATCCTCATCGGAGGTCTCGGTGAGGTCCACCGTTTCGCTCGTTATTTGCGTGACTGCTCTTTTCGGTTTCGGCGTAGTGGGCGAGTATGTCAAGACATACGCGTTGTCCTGGTTCTCGTCTTCTTCCTCATTATCTTCGTACTCGACGTAGTCGTCATCCACGATAAAATCGTCAAGGCTTCCAGCGTCGTCGCTGTCGTCCTCGTCATCATCCCTACCAGCGACTCTCGCCATCGAGTCGATAAATTTTGAGACTGCCTTTGCCTTTCCGCCCTTTGGACGTCTTTTCTTTGGCGGAGTCTTCGGCACGACCACGACCACAGGGGCATCTGCGGCCGATCTGATTTCTCCTACGCACTCGATCTCTGGCACGTCGTGAGCGTTCCTGGCCGGTAGTCGTGCCCTTGGCAATGGCTCTTCGGTCTCCTCCTCCGAGGAGTAGACCACTCGCTTCTTCCTCTGTCTCCGCGGTCTTTGTATCGGCCGAGTCGGAGAAGGGTAGTCGGAGTCCCGAGAGTCATCTTCCTGTACGTCTTGCAGCTCGTTGAGACTCGACAAGCTTGTCGAAGGGGAACAGTTTATTTGATCGTTCGTAGCTACGTGAGCGCTGTCAACGCAACAGTCTTCGTCATCCGAGCTTGGCATCGATTTCGAACCAACAATGGCGGAAACAAAAGTTTGTAGGAGACTGCTGTCCGCCGGCGACAGGACGACCGCTTCAAAAACGACTTTGGCTGTTTGACGCGGTATGTCCCCCGCTTCAGGGCGATTAGTAGATTGAGCAGGACGCAGTGGTGTAAAGACGAGCTTCGGGGCCTTTCTCTGCGGAGTTCGTAGAGGGGTGGCAGAGTCGAATTGCACCGTTCTTCGTTTTGGAGATGTCGCGGGGGCTGATGGGACGTAAGTACGCAGCTGGACAAGGAGCGATACCACATATGTTGTGGAGCACCTACATACCTTCTTGCACTTCCGTCACCTCCTGAATTTCCGCTAACGGGGCCGTATCTACTCTCCGTCTTTCCTTCCCATCGCTTTCATTTCGGTACTGCCCAGCGGCTGTAGCTGCCTGATTCTGGACTGTCGAGGAATCCGGCGTTAACACCGTGCCGATTCCTTTGTCGCATGGATCTGACGAAGTCTCCTGTTGTTGCTCAAGCCGTTCGTTGAGCTCCAATTGATCGAGGTAAGCGAACAGCTCGTCGAGCTCCTTCTGACTAGACATGGTTCGAAGCTCTCAGCATCCGAGGTGTTGTTGTATTATTGGGGATGATTCCTTACCATGTCTTCTTCGGAAGTGGTCCGACGATCAAGTTGATCCATGTTCATTGACGTTCTACGCGTCAGCCAACAGGTCACGTGACAGGGGATAAGACCCTCTGAGCCAAATATCAAATATCGCAAATATCGCCACTGCGTACTCTTCGTGGTCGAGACTTTTGCCATGTGGTGAAAGGACAGAGCATACTGCAACGGTCGCCGGCAGAGTAAGGCAACGTGCAAGCAGAATCTTCCAGGGAGCGGAAGGCAATTCTCTCGAGGAGCGGAAGGTATGGCAGAAACTGTCACGTCTGCCAGGTAATAAAGCTGGTTCACAATCCCAGAACGTGTTTTATGCGATTTGTATTTATACAGGTCATACGATACACCCTACTCCAATAATTTACAATTCAACCTTGGCAGCGTGTTCGGGTACGGGAACCTGAGCCTGAACTTTCTCGGCACCCTGGGAAACCGACCACGCGGTCTCGTAATCAGCCGACTTGTTGACGACAACAGTGATATGGCCGATCATGCCCTGCTCCAATACACCGCCGAGGAACTGGATATCGAACATGGACTGGTAGCCACCGATCTGGGAGTCCTCGAAGATGTTGAGCGAGTCGACCCAGTTTCGGGTCCTGCCTCGGCCGGGCAAGTCCTTGATGGGGTTGGTGATGTATGGCCATGTCTATGCGAGTAGATGGTCAATTTGCGTATACATCTCGGGGAGAGACTCTCTTACCTTGTCGACTCGGACGTTAATATCATCGGGAACGAAGAATTGGCCGGTGTGTGCCATTTGACCAGAGATGAAAGTTCCGTTGGGAAGCATATCCCACTTGGGGTGGATTCGGGCGTGGACGTCTGCAAGGCAAGAAGGGTCAATATTCTGCTGCTTGTTTACGATCTTTTGTAGCTTACGGGTTGCTCGGCCAGTGTCTATGGAGGAGAATATATCAGCATCATTGCATCTTTTCCGCCGTCGATTCGACTACTTACAGTAACCAGGGAAGATGGAAGTGAACTCTGTCACACCATTCTCGTCGGTAGGCTGGGCAGCTCGCAGCCAGGTCTCCTCCTCATTCGTTCGAGGGTAGGCAGAAAGCAAACCCTTTCGGTGACCCGTGGTCTTTGGCTGTTCATCAACAAGGTGGGGTGCTGGGTCAGGGTGACCGGCGTAATAGCCAGTGGCGTTGGCGTGCCAGATGTCGACGAGGATATTCGGGATGGGTTCGCAGGTCTCGACGTCGATGACACCGATGTTCATGATCTTTAGGTTATGGGTTCAGCTTGACTTTCTTCTTCGGAAGAGTACTGAGATGACTTACGAAGAGCAACCCGGGTTCAAGCTCTGCCATGTTGTGTCTCACTGGGTGGCCGACGGTGTGATAGTAAGGTCCCTCGGTAACCTCCGGAGCCAAGACACAGGTATGGTTCTTGATCTTGCTACCCGAGACAGCATTGCACGCCAAAATTCGCTTGTCTTTCTCGTCCAAGTTCTGTCCTTCGATAGTCTTGACCTTGGAAGCGAGGTCCTCCCATCCACCTTCAACAAAGAGCTTCTTGTCGCTCCAAGGAGCGTGAGACAAGGCTCGTTGCGCCCACGATCGTTGACGTTCGGCGTTGTACACGGCGATTTGAGGTGCACATAGGTAGGCTGCTTGTTGCAGGTTCTGGAGAGCGTACTTTTGGTCCGCGGTCTCTGCCTTGATTTCGGAGTGGGCTGCATCGAGAGAACTTTTAGCTGTCATGTCTGGGCGGAACGGGGTTCATACTCACCAGAAACTAGAGCGGCTCCTGCCAACAATGCGGCTGATACGGGAATGAACATGGTGGAGAAGAGGGCTAAGGGGTACAGAGGGTTCTAGTTAAAGGGATTGGCACTGTGACGCCTTAGGGATGGCCAAAGATCTTTTATAACCTAGCACAACACTCGACTTTGCGTCAACGTCGTTTGTCTCATTGGCTGTTCGAAATTCATAGGACTGTCATGTGGCTGCAGAATGTGGGGACTCCGGTGAAAATCGCGCTCTATCGATGCCGCCCTGGATGCCGACTTGATTTCCGGCAAGGTCGGCAGGATTTGATCGAGCTTCATTGGTTCAAAGCCAGGGATCTGGGAAACGAGAGCAGAGTCTTGCGCAGAAAAGCCCTGGGTCCTCCGTTCAGCCCACCAGCCCAGGCAAGCTCCCAGGCAGGCAGGCCCAGACATCGAAGTTTTGCGGAGACCGTTTGTGGACTTGGTTTTCGTTTTTCCACTCCCGCTCGCACAATGCTCGTCCGTGAAGCCGAAGGGGTTTGTCACGCTCGTCAAGCTGTTGTGAAATTGATGCTTTATGGCCGGTATTACATAATTTGAACAGATTTCTATTACCAAAGTGGATTGAAAGCGAGATTTCCAATTCCTACTGTTGAAAACGTTGGAATTTGGTCGTCTTGGGCCTCAAACCCCCACGCGCTTGTGTCCGACGGTGCGGCCCCGGTCAACCCGAAGATAGCCGGAGGACCGAGTGCTACCTCCGAATATTCGTTTGGGCTGTAACTTGAGCCGTGCAGATGCTGGCCCGAACGACGGTACAAGAACTCATCTGTTTCCAAAAACCACCACCGACAGCTCCTTGCTAGCTATTCATTCAACCTGCAGCAGCCCGCCATGCCTTCTATGATAAACCGTGCATGCCTCGGCGCTCTGCGCTCGACCTCGACCACCGCCAGGGTATTGACCACCTCGACCTGTAGGATCTCTCGACGAGCGGTCCCCGCCTCGACATACCTCAAGCCCAGCTTCGGTCAAGCTCGATCTTATGCGCAAGTCGGAACCCCACCGAAGAGTCACAAAGTCTACGACAGTGCAGCAGAAGCAGTCAAGGATGTCAAGAGCGGAGACATCGTTTTGAGCGGAGGTAAGTTGTCTGCAGTATGTCGGGTGACCCGAATTGATGTGGCTCTGCGTTAGGTTTCGGTTTGTGCGGTGTACCCAACACTCTGATTCAAGCATTATCAAAGCGAAGCGACGTCAACAATCTCACTGGTGTTAGCAACAATGCAGGTGCCGGCGAACGAGGTCTTGGTCTCCTACTTCACACGGGACAGATCTCTAAAATGATCGCTTCCTACATCGGAGGCAACAAGCTCTTTGAATCAAAATACCTCAAGGGAGAAATCGACCTCGAACTTACCCCTCAAGGCACTCTTGCTGAAAGAATCCGAGCGGCAGGCGCTGGCATCCCCGCTTTCTACACTCCCACCGGTTTCGGAACTCCCGTTCAATATGGTTCTGTGGCCATGCGAAACGGACCGGACGGCAAGGCTGTTGTATACCCACCAAAGCGAGAGACCCGAGAATTCAACGGCAAAAATTACTTACTCGAAGAAGCTATCAAGGGCGACGTCGCCTTCATTCGAGCTTGGAAGGTCGATGAAGCCGGAAACGCCATCTTCCGATATGCAGCACACAACTTTAGCGGTGCCATGGCCCGATCTGCTCGACTTACCATCGTTGAGGCTGAAGAGATCGTTCCCATTGGATCCCTGGATCCTATGCAGATTCATTTGCCAGGTGTCTATGTTGACAGGATCGTCAAGGCTACCACGCCAAAGGAAATTGAAACCGAAACTTTGGCCCCCGAGCCCGGAACTGACACCAAGGCGTCTTTGGGATCGGGAGAGGCGCGAGCGAAGCGAGAGCAGATCGTCAAGGTGAATAGCTGATCAAGGTCCATTACTAGCTTCCAGTCGCTAATCAACTTTTCCCATCCACAGCGAGCTGCTCTGGAGCTGCAGGACGGTTTCTACGTCAACCTCGGTATCGGCATGCCAACATTGATCCCGTCCTTCTTGCCTGAAGGACGAAACGTCTGGCTGCAATCCGAGAATGGTATCCTCGGTATGGGTCCCCTGCCGACACGCAAGGAGATGGACGCGGACATTATCAACGCTGGTAAAGAGACCGTCACTCTGGTTCCTGGCGCTTCGACCTTTGACAGTGTAGAGAGCTTCGGAATGATTCGAGGTGGTCACGTTGATGTTTCGGTTTTGGGTGTAAGTCGAAAGGTGTATTCGGTGTCGAGTGTAGCTCATAATCCTCCTACTTTAGGCCATGGAAGTCGGAGCCAACGGTGATTTGGCCAACTGGATCATTCCTGGAAAGCTTGTCAAGGGTAAGCCTGGCGGAAGTAAAGACATAGTTCGATTTCTGACTCAGTCTGCAATCGCTGCATCAGGTATGGGCGGTGCCATGGATTTGGTCTCGAGCCCGGACGAGACGAAGATCATCGTCACTACCGATCACTGTGACAAGAAGGGAAACCCCAAGATTCTCGACAAGTGTTCGTTGCCCTTGACTGGGTCCCGTTGTGTTAGCATGATCATTACGGAGCTGGTAGGTTTCGCTCTTTGATACTTCCCAACGTGGATCTCGGCGCTGACATACTGCATGTCTTTGCGAAACAGGCTGTCTTCGAAATCGACCGAAAAGCAGGAAAGATGACATTGAAGGAATTGATGCCTGGCGCTACTTTGGAAGAGGTCAAGGCCAAGACTGCGGCCAAGTTCGAGATCGGACCCAACGTTCAGGAAGCTTCTGTGTAAAGTGGCTATATGACAGGTTGTAACAGCTCGGGATACCAGAATCCGATTACAGGCTATGCTCAGCTTGAGCGCGCATTCGCTCCGGTGACATGCGTCATGTCGTTGTTCGCTTAGAGTCTAACAAGCTACACCTCCTTTCTGCCCGTTTTTCGACGGCTCAAAGGCTCAAAGGAGGGTGGACAAAAAATAGACTATCGATTCAAGATCAAGAAAGAATAGATGATTTTGAAGACACGTAAGACCAAGGATCAAATTGCCACCGTTTGCGTGGGCGCGCCCGGATCAAGAGTTACTCAGCTCCCTCGACCCCCTCGACGGAAAGCGCGCAGAGATCTGAGAGACTTCAGCATATTCCCGTCGTCGAGCTTCTAGCAATTCCCGCTGAGACCTGTATCGTCCGTACGGTTGAAGCAGAGTGCACACAGCAACGTCCTTCCCGTTTGGCCCAACAGCAGAATCTGCGCGAACTATCCGCTACGACACCACAGTCCAGCATCAAAAACTCAACGGCTTTTTCACGATCGAAGGAGCTGAAAACGCAAATCGCAGGATAAACGTTTCTGTTGGCAGTGCTTGAACTTTGGAGACGGCACAGAATCGCCTATCGTAAGCTTTTCTCTCACCTCTTGCTAGAACCTCCTCTGACTCTGGTGATGGATCCTTATTGCCACGTAGAGTGGAGCAACGAAGCTGACAACAAGTGCAGAAGGCTCAAGTTTTTACAATGGAGGTGAGTCACGGCGCTCTCCTCTAATTATGTCTTCCTGTCTCCTGGGACAGATCTGTACTCACTACCTTTCATCACAGGCTATTCTCGACTTGTCGCAAGACCTGGATATCGGGTACGTTCTCCAGATTGCTGTGATCGGGCAGCTCCTATGTACCGCTAATCATACACGATGCCGTTCATCATAGTCTGTTGGACCGAGTCGTTCAAGCGTTCTATGCGGGTGTCGGATCAGAGGTGAGGCTACAGGCTTGTTGTTGTGCCTTTACCTGTACCCTGCCAGCTAACCGAAGCATCTTCGCCACCCCATAGCAACAAATGGCGCAGCAAGTGTTGACGCAGTTCCAGGACAACCCTGACGCATGGCAGCGAGTGCCAGCCATCCTTGAAACTTCGCAGAACATGAATTGCAAGGTGTGTTTCGACTAAACAGGTTTACCCTGCTGCTGGTGCTGATCTCTTTTTTCTGATCACAGTATCTCGCTCTCCAAATTCTGGAGAAGCTCATCCAGACCAGATGGAAGGCTTTACCCGTCGAACAGCAACAGGGTATGTGTCGCAACGCTTTTGCTGCGAAACGTACGTTCACTGACATCAATGGCATTCGCGGTCCAGGTATCCGAAACTTCATTGTTCAAACTACTGTTGAGGTCTCATCAGATGAGACACGGATGAGAAAGGAAAAGGCATACATCAACAAGTTGAACCTGGTTTTGGTACAGGTAAGTTCCCTCGAAATACACCATTGGACTCGGAACTAACTCCATCGTCGTTAGATTCTCAAACAAGCATGGCCTCATGACTGGCCGACCTTTATTCCAGAAATCGTCGCTTCCTCCAAGACCAACCTCTCGTTGTGTGAAAACAACATGGTTATTCTCAAGTTGCTCTCAGAAGAGATCTTCGACTACTCGGCGGAACAAATGACACAAGCCAAGACGAAGAACCTAAAAAACCAGATGTGCGGCGAATTCAGCGAGATTTTCCAGCTGTGTAGCGAAGTTTTGGAGAAGGCTCAGAAGCCGGCACTCATCCGGGCGACTTTGGAGACGCTCCTGAGGTTCTTGAACTGGATTCCCTTGGGATTCATCTTCGAGACTCAGTTGATCGACAATCTCACCAGCCGATTCTTGGAAGTGCGCGAATTCAGGAACGTCACCCTCAAGTGTCTTGCGGAGATCGCACAACTGGACGTCTCGGCAGATTACAACGTCAAGTTTGTCAACATGTTTGCAGCTGTTATGACCGCGGTAAACAACATGATTCCACCCAGCACAGGTATGCACGTGAGCTTCTCTACATTGCCCCGTCACTGACACCACACCTTTCAGATATTCGGGCCGCGTATGATGACTCGGACGATGACGATCAGCAGTTCATCTCCAACTTGGCCATGTTCCTCACCAATTTCCTGACTGTTCATCTCCGACTCATTGAAACACCAGAACAGCAAGCGCTGTTGCTGAATGCCCATTACTATCTCGTGAAAATCTCCAGTGTAGATGACCGAGAGGTGTTCAAAATCTGTCTAGAATACTGGACGAAGGTAAGGAGGGTGGATCAGATGGAACGAGTAGCAGCTGACATCTTTGCTTGCACCTTAGCTTGTTTCCGAACTATACGAAGAGACACAACTTGCGCCAATTATGGGTGATATCAACCCCTTGATGGCCTTGAACATTACTGGATCCGGCATGGGCGGCATCGGCGGTGTTGGTATGAATGGTCAAAATCTACGAAAGAACGCATACAAGGACATCTTGTCGCAGTTGCGAATGGTCATGATCTCAAAAATGGTCAAGCCCGAAGAGGTAAGCGACTATCAGTTCGCACTTTGCTCATCATCCGCTTACGCGATTTCGGCAGGTCCTTATTGTCGAGAATGACGAAGGGGAGATCGTCCGTGAATTCATGAAGGAGAGCGATACCATCGTTCTCTACAAGAGCATGCGAACGGTATTGGTTTACCTTACCCATCTGGACGTTTCCGACACGGAATCTATCATGACCAGCAAACTATCAAAGCAGATCGATGACACCGAATGGAGCTGGAACAACTTGAACACCCTTTGCTGGGCTATCGGTTCCATTTCAGGTGCAATGAGCGAAGAGGTCGAAAAGCGATTCTTGGTCACTGTCATTAAGGATCTCCTCGGCCTGACAGAAATGAAGCGAGGAAAGGACAACAAGGCGGTTTGTGCTTCAGACATCATGTATATCGTCGGTCAATACCCTCGATTCTTGAAGGCACACTGGAAGTTTTTAAAGACCGTCGTCAACAAACTTTTTGAATTCATGCACGAGACTCACGAAGGTTGGTTTCCAGGGATCGCCGATCGCTCGGGTTAGGTACTGAATTTACTATTTGTTCTCAGGTGTTCAAGACATGGCGTGTGACACTTTCATCAAGATTTCCCAAAAATGTCGACGACACTTTGTCATGCAGCAGGCAGGCGAGTCCGAGCCCTTCATCGACGAGATCCTGCGCAACCTCCACAGAATCACCCAGGACCTATCGCCGCAACAGGTATGTTCTAGATGTCGCCGATAGGGGTCTTGGAAGACACAATACTTAATGGATTCCATGGCGTTCTATTTTGATAGGTTCACACCTTCTACGAAGCGGTAGGTTACATGATCTCTGCTCAGCCGCACAAGGCTGTGCAGGAACGGTTGATTGAGCAGTTGATGAAATTGCCGAATGACGCCGTAAGCAACGCGGAACACTCTCCGTAGAAAAGTTCTGACTGGATCTCTGTGTGCAGTGGGACTCTCTCATGCAACAAGCAGCCGCCGGAGTGGACATTCTGGACAATGCCGACAATGTGAAGATCCTCTCGAACGTGTTGAAGACGAATGTCGCAGCCTGTGTAGCCATTGGCCAATTCTTCTTGCCGCAATTGGGACGTATATGGTTGGACATGCTTGGTTTGTATGGGGCTGCCAGTAACACGATTAGCGAGGCCGTTGCTTCTCAGGGTATGTTCTGTGGTTCTGTGTTAACCATTCACCTGTGTTGCTGTGCTGAACGACTTACATTTTAGGTTTGATCGCAACCAAGACGCCCAAGGTCCGGGCACTTAGAACGATCAAGAAGGAGATCCTCAAACTCGTCGAAACCTATATCAGGAGAGCTGAAGATCTCGAGGGAACGAATGCCAACCTCATCCCGGGTTTGCTGGAAGCTGTACTGGTCGATTACCAGAGAAACGTTCCTGCTGCTCGGGATGCGGAAGTGCTGAACCTGATGGCAACCATCATTGGCGTTCTAGGAGTAAGTAACGCGCAGCATAACACATCCACATAAGCTGATCCCGTGTCATTCAGCCGCTCTTGACTCCCCAAATCCGCCCCATTCTGGCCGCCGTGTTCGAGCCTACTCTGAACATGATCAACCAGGACTTTGCAGAGTATCCAGAACACCGAGTCGGTTTCTTCAAGATGATGCGTGCTATCGATGCCTCTTGCTTCGCGGCTCTTCTTGAATTGCCTCCACCGCAGTTCAAGTTGTTCATGGATTCCATCATTTGGGCCATCAAACACACCATGCGGGACATCGCAGAGATTGGCTTGAACTGCACGTATAAATACCACTTCCTTGAGAATAGAATCTAACACCGCGTTTGTCATCCCTTTAGTGGCCGTCGAGGTATTGCGAAACTTCTCCAAGACTGAAGCCAACATCGCCAACTCGTTCTACCAGCAATACCTGCTTCCGATGCCCGGCGATGTATTCTTTGTTTTGACTGACGCCGATCACAAGAGTGGTGAGCAAGGAAAACGGCATATCAACCCGCATTGCAGCTCATCTGATTGATCCTTTCCATTCAATCAGGTTTCAAACTCCAGGCTATGCTACTTTGCCGTTTGATCAATCTGGTGGAGACGAATCAGGTTGGCGCGCCCCTATGGGATACTGCGACTGTCACAGATCCAAACATGACGAACCCGCTGTTCTTGAAGCAACACATCGCCACCCTGCTGCAAAATGCTTTCGGTCACGTGCAACCGTGAGTACTCCCGTAATAGGGCGATGGTAACTGTGGTATAGAAGCTGAACGACTGTCATTGTCGATTTACAGTGCCCAAATCAACTCCTTTGTTCAGCTTATGGCAGAATCATCAAGCGACTTCGAGCGATTCAAGTTGATTCTGCGAGACTTCTTGATCTCTATCAAGGAATTCTCCGCCACTGACAACGCAGATTTGTACATCGCGGACAAGGAGGCGGAAGCTGAAGAGAAACAAAAGGAAGAAAAGCAAGCCGCAATGAGAGTACCGGGAATGTTGAAACCTTCGCAGATCGATGACGACACCGAGTTGTGATTACTTCGACAGCGCCCTTTTGCGTGATTGTCCGGTCACCGTGCGATAGATCTTTCTTCTTCAAGGTGCCAGTTCTTATATGTAGCATCTCTCCTTCCATTGGCAGACCATCGAATAAAACAGCGATCACCAGGATGATAATGAATTAATGAAGTATAGACATGTTTGTGACTCGCATGCTGAAGCTCGGACTCTAAATGTTATTCCCCTGGATACTACTTCTACTCATCTTCCCCTTTTATCTTCTTCGCCTTGGCTCCTTGGCCCCAATCGCCAGCCTTTTCACCCCAGTCTTCCCGTATGCCCCATACATGCTTCGCGTCGATTACCGGCGCAGGTCCATGCTCTTTTTCCGATTTCGCAAGGCGGCTTGGCCTAGAATATCCGGCTTCCTCGGCAAAGTCTGTTCCAGCCGAATCCTTTAAAGCAATAGTTTCGCCCTCTGCCCCGGTGGAGATCGACGCCATTGGTACAGCCATCTCGGCACGGTGAAGTGCCTGGGCGGCAACCATATAGTCTGGAGGTGGAGGACGTTTGGATAGCGCAATCTTCTCCCATCGACGGTGCGACTCGTGCAGAGGCAGCCATTCTTCACGTGCATAGTGTTTACTCCTAGTCATCTCGATCAACCGGGACACTGCTCGTTTCTACGATGCAAAGACGGGATTGATAACGAGCCTGTACCAAAGCAATACGCTTACTCACGTAGGCAAATCGTTCATCTTCGCCTGTAAAGATGGATAAGCTCTTGAATGCTGCCGTAGTCTCCTCGCTAGGATGAGGCGCCTTGAGCTTTTTCTTTCCGAACATTCTCGATGCATCGCCGTCATCACTGGAAACGTGTTGTCCTTCTCCTGTATCTAGGCGATGCGTCGTCTTTCCGTTGTATGCAGATACATTTGGTCGAAATGGTGCCAAGAGGGCATCGGATATTGCCTCCTGTGACATGATGGTCTCGTTCGTTGCTTCTTCGCCGAGTTCCAGGGCGTCCGGGAAGAACAGGTCCTCCGGCTGGGCTTCAGCAAAGAAGACGACTTTGCAACGGGACTCATCTGTTAATACGACGAGTTGTCAGCCTCGCTCTTTACAATTCCCTTCGTACCACTCACATAACGCGTCAATCAGGTTGATAAGCCTTCGAGCCTGGTTCTTATCCTTCAAGTAAAGCAGGGGTGTCTCGTCGATGATAAAGGTTTCGAACTTGGAAGCCAGGGTGATGTAGTCTGCACTTCCCAGCGCCTTTCAGATGCTTCGTCAGTCCCATCTCAAACCGATACCATAAACCCCGAACTCGGCTCACCTCTTCGCAGAGTTCCGCAAAGGTGAACCTTGCCACCTTGTCGAATGCCCAAGGCACCTGAACTCTTCGCCCATAAACATTCACGCTTGTCGGTGAACCTGAGATCCGCTAGTTAATACTGATCCAGTCGACGTCCGAGGCGACACTTACCCGTCTTTCCGCCGGTCAAGCGTTCCACCTCCTTTTCGAACCCCTCACGATCATTCGTATACCAGCTGGCACCACCCTTCTTCCGTTCTTCCATGTCCTCCTCGTTCCTTCCTAATCGAAAGTCTCGGCCTCCGTTGACCTCGTATACGACGCAGCGGGTCTTGAGCGCCGAAAGGAAAGAGGCCATTCGGTCACGCTGGATACCGTGGTGGTAGAGATCTTCCGGAAGTCGATTCTGTGTTGGAGTGAGCAAGCGGAATCTGTTGACGCAGGGATGGCGATACGTACCGAGGTCGCCACGATGACACCGCCGAGGCGCCAGTACCAGGACAAGACATCTCGGAGTAATGAAGCGGAAGATGCATCGACGAGTTGAAGTTCATCAAAGCTGCAAGTGACGCCCGATCAGTATCCCTGACACGTTGCCGATGTACGCCCACTTACTAGAGAATATGATACTCGAGAATCATGTCCTTTGCAATACCAAACGCGATACTCTCCTTGTCTTCCTCGCCGGTAGTCTTCCTTCCCATCAATCCGCCGACGCTGGTGTCCGTTTCACCCTTATCGAACGCTCCACCTGCAAAGATCGACTTCCACCCTTTCGCACCTGCCCTATCCATATTATCCACTCGTTGCGCCGAAGTGACGCTTGCCATCCGCGCTTGGGTTCTTCGCCAGACGTTTTGGTAAAGGGAAAGGAGGAAAGGGTGGTAGTGTTGTCGTGATTTGTGTTTTGTTGGGAGTAGCGAGAAGAAGAGGGAGAGGAGTTGGGATTTTCCGGTTCCTGGCGGGCCGGTGAGGAGGATCCCCTAGCGTCGGCAGAGTAAGGTCAATTATTTGAATGACGGGGTTTCAGGCACACGTACTTTCGGGGTCGTGAGATTTTCCAGCTCTTCCTCGCCACTCAACACCCTGACCAACGCCCGCTCCCTCTCCGTCGGCCCAACACCGTTCCCTTCTCCCTTGCCATTACCTGTCAAGCCTTTCCACCACGAAGCGCCTCGTCCCTCTCTTTGCGCCTTTAGGGCTTCTCTTGCGAGAAGAGGTGCATCGGGAGATAGCTTGGCGAGTAGGTCTAGGGGCGGGGTGTAATCTTCTAATTCTTCAAGGAGTTTGCGAAGCTGCAGGCAGGATCAATTGGAAGATACTCGCGGACCGAGAGACGATACACTTACCTGCATGACACAACGGACCTGCTCTTCATCCCAATCCAACATCCCTCGCGCAACTAGACCACGATACACCTCGAGAATATCCGTAGATTCGAGAGCGAGGGGCTCGCCTTGCGCCGGGATAGCATCTTTCGGCAGATCGGAAGGGGAGAGCTTTGGAGCTTCCACAGAAGATTGGGCATGTAGAGCTGAGCTAAGGCGTAGTTGTCGAACGGCGATTGTCCTTGAAGAGGTGAGTCTGGGTTTCACCGGTTTCGCAAGCGTGTGTAGCGATTGGGAGCTACTGACCGTGCGGGGAGAGCCCCGGAAGGCAACTGCACGAATGTATTTCAGCGTCCTCATCTCTGACAATTATGCATACAGCTCCAACGATGACAGACACGACGAACGCTTCATACTTGCCGACATTTGGGCTGAATACCTTGCGATCTCGCACAGTCTCCTTGAGATCGAGCGCGGGGCCCCGCATGTCACGTGATCTTTTCGCTTCCGGGCCTAGTCAGAGGCGTCTGCTTTGTAATTTTGCGGTTCACAGAGGAGAAAGGAGGGAAAAGTGGTATATCTCTGCTTTGAAGGATAGCAGTGGCGACAGTCTATCTCGTCTCATCTACACTCTGGACATCAGCGATACAATTCACCATGGCAGATTTCGACAGCTCGCACGTATTCACCTGCATCTCTTGCGCCGTCGCGTTCAATGACCCGGCGTTGCAGAGGCAGCATTTCGCCTCGGATTGGCACAGGTATAACATGAAGGTATGTTCGAGATCCAGTATCTACTAGATTGTTGCTGATCTTGCCTCTATCGACGTGCAGCGACGAGTTGCTGGTCTCCCGGCTGTTAGTGCACAGAGCTTCAATGCCAAAGTTATAGAAAGGCGAGAGCAGACTGCGGTCAAGCCTGATCCCAGGGATATGCAATGTGACGCTTGTCGGTTCGTAATCCGTACCTTGTGCCTGCGCCGTCTCACAGTCTGACCATCATCCGGTTCACAGAAAGGAATTCGCCACCGAAAACGCATACCGTTCACACATCACCTCGAAAAAGCATCGGCTTGCCGAAGCGAAATGGGCAGAACAGCAAGCTGGTCGTGTCAGGATCGGTAAAGAGGAGAACGTCCCGGGAGAGGCGGCGCAACAGCAGCAGATGCAGTTCCAGCAGGACGACGCGGATGCTCAAGTGAAGTCTGCAGAGTCGACCGAAGAGGCCGGTTCTCAGCAACAGCCTGAAGCTTCGACAGCCCAAGCCGCTTCCTCTGCGTCCGCCGCAGAGCCGATGGAGGAAGCGGAAGAGGAGGAGGAAGAGCCTACGATTGAGGAATCCATCGAAGCCAAGATCGCCCGAGCCAGAGGTCGAATCCCACCCAACGGATGTCTGTTCTGTCTGCACACCTCGGAAGACGTGGAATCCAACCTACAGCACATGGCAATCCAGCATTCCTTCTTCCTTCCCGACGTCGAGTACCTTGCCGATGTTGAAGGTCTGCTGCAATACCTCGGCGAAAAAGTCGCGGTCGGAAACGTCTGTCTTTACTGCCCCTCGAACAAGGTGGATGAAGAAGGGTACCCGGTCGGTAACGAGTTTGGTAGTTTGGAAGCTGTCCGAGCGCATATGAAGGCCAAGGGACACTGCAAGCTTGCGTACGACACGGAATGGGAGAGGCAAGAGGTTTCCGAATACTACGACTTTGAAGCCAGTTACCCGGATGCCGAGGAACGCAGAGCTAGACGACTTGCAAGGGAGGAAAGGCGTGAAGCTCGCGAAGAGAGACGACAGCAGCGGGAGGAGAGGAGAGCAGCAAAGGCCGAGCAGGATGCAGCTGATGGATGGGAGGAAGTCGTCGATGACGACGCAATGGTCGAGGACGTGGACGAGGTCGTCGAACAAGCCGAATCTGAAGACGAATCCGTCATCTCGGACGATACCGATTCCGATGATGATTCCGAGTTTGAAGAGTCTGGAGCTGCACTCGCGCCTGATGGACTTTCCCTCAGGTTGCCATCCGGACGAACGCTCGGACATCGATCGCTTCGGGTCTACTACGCCCAACACCTTCGACCGTTACCCGACGCCGAGCACCCGGAAGAACACAGCTCCTCAACTGCGATCACGCTCAAGCTCCGTGCCGTTCGACAAAAGCTCGCGGATCCCACATCTGCCTTAATCCCGACGACCGGTGGTTACGGAGGATACGGACGAGGTACGCAAGTCATGAAGGTGAGGAACGCGGGTGAAGCCAAGTGGGCGAGAGGCATGGCAAGGGAGAACAGGGATATTAAGAAGAAGGAGGCGCACAAGACTCGGGTGGCGATCAAGGTGCATAACAGTCAGAAGCATTTCAGGGATCCTTTGCGTGAGTTGCGTCGTTGCAGAACGTTTGCGCAGCTGCTGATTTACTCTATTTCTAGTGCAATGAGGGGGGTCTACCTGTCGTGCTTTGGGATGTGTTGCTACCGCTGTTGTATCTGATCGCGCAGATGCATGCTTCGGTCATTGTTTATACATAAATGCGTATTCTCAGGCTTTCTTTGCATTGGAGTGCAGCGGCAAACGTACAGTCCAACTGGACGAGCGCGACTGAGGCGATTCAAGTTGGGGCGCCAATGAGGCGAAGCGATGTCTACCGATACATCAGAAAAGGGCGAGAACGACATCTGGAGCCAAGCGCTGTGGCCCCCTGGACTTCTGATCCTTCCTTCTTGTCTCTTGAACATCGGCCGAAATTCAACAAAGAAAACTGCGACTGCTCTCGAGTGACAGGCGGCCTTTAGAGAGTTTTGAGAAAGTGCGCAAAGACGCGCGCCTTCTGCCTCTATCTCGTCCTTGCCTTTCAGCGGCTGCACGACGCCCTCAAACGACATCACAAGGACCTTTGCATGAGCAAATTGATTGGATCCGCGTCATGACACCGGGAATAGATGAAATCTAGAATCTAGCTTATGATGGCTTCTTCAATGCGATCTCCGTCCGCCGTCACGACAAAGGAAGTACGCGAGTGCGAAGCTTGGACGTTTTTTCACTCATCTGCCCGCAAAGCGCCGACGACAGATGTGTATATAACTCATACTGAGGAACAGCAGCCGATGGTGTGATGCCAGCCCACTGGCTTCGAGTAACATTGGGCGAGACTTTCGACAAACTCATCTAACTGAACGAACACGTCTCCTTTTCCAACTTTCTGCGGCATGTCTAATGTTCCATCTATGGGCATGGAGGATGATGCATCCATCGCGAATGGGCTTTACGGAACAACGTATTCCAGCACAGACGGTCAATTCATCTTTCCCAACGACCAGTCGGCATCATGCGCAACTCTCCTCCATCCCCCCAACAGTGGTAACGTGGCCGCAGCCAGTCTATACAGCCCAACCACATACACAGCATCGCGGATGACCATGGTAGACTGGAGCTATCCGGGCCATGATGGATATGGATTCAATGATCTCAATTCTCAGGGTCAGGTAGACGCTGGCCAGGCAGGCAGTCCATGGGTTCCTGTGGAAGGACAAAGTTGGCATTTGGGAACCGGCGTCATTCAAGGTCGCGAAGTTGGTGTAGTCCAGGCAGTCCCTACCCAGATCGAAGTTCTCGAACCATGGCACTCCTCCCTGGGTTATATTCAACCTAGCCTATGCCAGTTAAACTGTACGTTGCCGAATATCTGTTCCAAACCGACGCGACAGGTGGGGACCATTACTTAACTGATAATCTTGCATATCAAGTATCCTGGCAAGGGGGCCAGATCCCTCCTCCTTCAACCTTTACTCCGGTTCTCGAATGTCCGGATGTCCAAAGCAATCATCCGATGCTGCCAGGCAGCTCACTCTCACCATCTGGTGTGTCCGCCGACCCAACTATTCCTCAGGTTCCCTCTCGTTATCGGTTCGTGAATTCCTCCTCTTCCGATCCCGCAGTCCCCTTCAAAGTGCCCGTTGGAAGGTGAGCCCTTTTCCCTTTCTTGCCCGGTCACACGTTGGACAAAAGCGGGTTCCATAGTTAGTAATCTCCGAATTGCCCTCTACTTCCAGGCAGAAGCGCATCACCCAGCAGCCTACTCTGAATAACGAACGAACCAAGCCCAAGAGATCGCCAGAATACTATCAGGATCGACAAATGAAGAATTGTCTAAATTATGAGAAGTGCAAAAATCAAGTGCTCGTCTGGGTCTGGCCAGGACGAAAGTTTCACCCAGTCCCGGGCAAGAATCTTTGCACAATTTGCCGCCGGAACAGCAATAAAGAAAAGGGGAGTGAGGCGGGTAACGAAGCTTAGATTGCGGCCCAAGTCAATTGCGACTAGGGTGATAAGTAAATTCGCCTGCGACAATTAGATGGAAGGCATACAGGACTCAGGACGGAGGACGCTAGGCAGCTGGGCAGTGGACTGTATGAAAGAACGGCAGAAGAGGATCTTACAGTCTTTCGCAGAGATATTGATGACTATGAACCGTAGTGTCGGAAGAAACCAGAAAACAATTGTATGTATTATCTTTTGGAGAGGGAGTGTATGATTAGTTGTAGCAAGGCCTGATGATTTGGAAGACGAAGACTGCAATTACACCCAGCTCGCCTCCTTGAGGCAATGTTGCCTGACCATGACACTCGCGACTGCTATGCCCCAAATTCCGGAACTGAGAGAAGTGTCGCAACATCGATGTCGAAGGAGGGAGGTAGTAGTATGTTTGCCCGACGCCGCATCATGCCGAAGCAGACACTGTTTGACAATCATATTGAGGCCAGTGTTGACCAGAGCCCTCAGCCCAAGCGTTGATACGATTCCCGGTGAGCCGTGGCCCCTGCTTCCAGATTGAAACTCCCTTTCAGACAGCTCCAAAAGTTGGTGGCAAATTTCCGTCGCATTCCTGTCTCCCCCTTCATTTCGCGAACCCGGTTGTCACGCACAGCAAGACGAACGATAAACAAAGCGTTTCGCGTATCGGCTGTAATTATTGATCGAGACTAGAACACCTGGCAAGTAAAGTGGTTCGCGCTATTCCGGTCGAGCGGGTTGGTGGTGGTGATTGAACAATAAACATCATCTGCAGGAGGTATAGTGATGGTCTACTAGCTCCCAGGTACTCGCTCTCCCCTTGATCCGAACCGCTCGCATATCTCTTGATCTGGGATCTACTCAGGGCTTGACGTCCGAATCCAAAAGGGCCTGACCCAACACCTTCGTTTCCCGACATTCGTTACAACGCGCCCTTGACCGACAACAGCCTGATCACAGATTACATCAACTCGAAGGCGCCTTGACGGCTTCTTCCAACAAGTCCACGAAATAATACTCGACACAGACGAGGAACTACGCTTGACGCGCAAGTGCCATCATAAGATCACCTTGGGCTGATCTGTTAGGGTCGAGGATCAAAACGATAGTTGACGCTCCCCAAAGGTACGTGGATTGATCAACATAGGTCCTTTGGACACAGCAGCTGATGAGTGAACGTCCTTTACCCTCACGGAACCGCAATATTCTGAAACGCGAAAACCGGCTGGAACGGACATGCAATCTTTTGTTGTGTTTTCCCTCGGCGCAGGCTGCTGTGCCGCTCGATACCGTGATACCGTTGATACCGTCCCCATCACCCCGTCCTCGTCTTCAATCTCGCTTTCACCATGGCAGACATCATTCCTTATATCCAGCATCTAGGCGCTCGTGCCGGAGCACCGACTTCAGGACTCATCCCTACCATGGCAACGGTGACCACGTCTTCCGCCGCGGTAAGGACATCGACGACTGCTCGAGTGGTGTCTTCATCAACAAAACCTGTAGCGTCGACTACGATCAGGGTATCTAGTGCTGTAGCACCTGCAACGCCCACATCAAGCTCGCTGGTACGAGCTGTGACGTCGTCCACGACCAGTATCGTCCAGACGCCTTCAACTACCGCTACCTCTGCCGTTGCCAAGACCACTTCCTCATCATCCTCATCCTCGTCAATCTGTGGGTATCCCTTGATCATCACAGGATAAGTATACTGACTCTGCACTCCCTTACTCTTATCAGTGTCTACGAGTTCCTCTACACGAGCGTCGTCCACTATTGCTACAACAACTTCCACATCATCGCGCATTTCCAGCACCACATCGCAATCCAGCACCACCCATTCTTCTTCCAGCTCTTTGACCACCAACTCCTCCTCCACTGCCAACATCCTCGCATCCTCTACCGCGAGTCCTACAAGCAAAGAGACCTCTGGAGTCAGCGGAGGTGCCATCGCCGGTATCGTCATCGGCATCCTCGTCGTCGGCGTGGCTGGCGGTATTCTCCTTTACCGCATGATCCAACGTCGACGCCGTGCGAATCGACGAATGACGGGCGGACTCCAAGCATGGACAGATCGTACTTCATACTTCTCCTCAAGTGGTGGATACGGTGCAGGAGTCGCAGCAACGAGGGAACGGGAAGTTGAGGCTGGACAGGTGCCTTTCAGGGAGACCGAAGATAAGGATCAGGATGGCGGACCTTGGGCTTTGGGTGAAAAGCAAACGTACCAGGAGCCGATGTTGGCGGGTGCTGCAGGTGTCGGAGCGGGAAGCGTTTACGGGCAACAGTCCCCACAAGCCTATCAACCGGAATATCAACAGCCTCAAGAACACGCCTATCAGCCGTACTCTGAGCAACAACCATATGGAGTTACGCTTGCTCCGCAAACGCCAACGCATCAGACGCAACCGCAGGGATATCCTTACACCCCATCTCCGGGAACCGGAACACCCAACACCTTCGGCCGAGCGCTCAGTCCTGCCGGTGCCGTGGCCGCGATTCCTGCGCAAGAGCCGGCCCCGGTTTCTGTGATCCAGGATGGAATGACCGTCATTGTTCGCCAGGGGTTTATTCGAACACTGGAAGATGAACTAGGTAACGCACTTTCTTTCAAGAAAGACGAACCGGATATCGTATTGAAACCCATCTCTTTTCAGTCATTTCTCCCGGGGACAATCTGAACGTCGTTCAAGCCTACGACGATGGATGGTGTCTCTGTCAATCCATCCACAACGAACAAGGAGTCGTCCCTCAGAGCTGCTTGGAACCGGTTTCCGCGTATGATCAAGGTCGAACGTCTCCCATTCAGATGCCCACACCAGCAGTTGTCGTTTCCGATGAAAGGGATGAAGTCTTGGTTTCCGAACCGGACAAGAAGTTGCCCTCGCTGCCGAGGTGAGCGTCTGATCGTTCAAGCGGATGTTTTCCACTTCTAACCTTGCCTTTCACGCATCTAGGTCGGAGACTACCAAATCTTTAGCAGTGTCTGAACGATCTGAAAGAAGGTCTAGCTTGTTCTTGAACGCCGCCGCTGCCGGTCTATATTTACAACAACAAACCGCAGGACAAGCGCCATAGACGTCCGCGCGAACGAGCACGGTTTAGCTTGACATCATTCTTGACATACTTGCCAATTGGAATAGTTGCACCTTTCCGCTCGCGAACATAGGGTTTAACATGCAGTCGAAGCGCCTGGTGCGGCTCGATCTGGGTAGAATGCATGCATGCAAATCAAATGGATAATCTTTTTAGAGCGATTGAAGGGCCGAATAGGCATGTCAGGTTTCCATCATGTTGATCGTATGCGGCGCCAAATATCAACGTCGGGGTCTGGGTCGGAAAGCAGTTCTGCGTCGAGTACTTCGGAAGGATGACCCATTCACCTGACATGGTGTACAAGCGCTTTTGAGCAATCTTTATAGGCGAGAATGCTTCGATAATGCATGATATATCCTGGGTTTACAACCATAGAGCGAGACTAAAACGCGAAGAGAACAAGAACGATGACACGTGCACCGAGAGCGAGAATTCCTGTCTTGATATTTCCGTCCTCCATCGAGCATTATTCCAGATCCCCAAGTCGACCCAATAAAGCGGCTGACGATTCCCCTCTCATTCGATTCGTATCGGGTCGTTTCGCTCCATTGCGTAAAGCATAGTTGTCGGCGTCCTGGGCAATCTCTCTCCCTCCCGGTCGTTGCGCCCGCTCCTGCTGCCGTCGTTCCTCGTGCCGCACTTCGGCTTGTTTCCCAATGGCGCTGAGGGTCATCGAAGACGGTCGCCACATGTCCATGGATGACGTGCCGCGAACGAAATCCTCTTCCTTGCTGGAAGCGCTCGGGGTGCTTTGTTCGAGATCCAGGAGCAATCGCTCAGAGAGATGCGAGATACTGGAAACCGTCGAAGCATTTGTCGCTGACCGTGACCGACTTGCAATGCGGGCAGAGTCCGTTGAGTCTTGTGGAACAGATGTCATACCATCCGGAATATCGAGGTAAGTATTTCCGGGCGGCGTGAAGTCCTCCATGGACCGTGTCTTTTGGGCGCTTGAGCGAGTCCTGCCATCGTCCACAGAATCTCTGACAAACGCTGAACGTTGATCGACATCATCTCGGTAATGCTCTTGGCCGACAGACTCGCGAAGTGAAACGCTTGCAGTACGGCTGCCCTTATGCTTTTGCGCAAGATAAGCTGCAAGATCGTCTTGTGCCGTATGACCCAGAGATCTCGAACGTGATGACGTTCCACTTTCGCGACTATCGGCCTCAACCGGCCTGCTAGAATTCCCGTAATAAGACGAATTTGAAAGGATGAACGGCCGCCTCTCGTGTTTCTGCATTTGGATGGTGGTGTAGGCTGGGGCAGCTTCACCACTCGATATTGTGCCGCTCCGAGCTCGATATGGCGGCGGGTATCCTGCTACAGTGAGTTTGTCTTCTAGGCCGTATAGTGCGTTTGTCGTCGGTACTTGGGCCATATCCGAAACCCGCCCAAACGTATCGGAAGGAGATTCTTGGCCGGCGCAAATGAGGTAGATCCGCATTTGGTAGTAGATGTAGATTGCGGCGACACCTGTTCCAATGATGGTCAGGAGCAGAGTAATGGCGGAAACTGCATGTGTGGTGCTGTTGCTGCTTCCAAAAGCAGTACCGACGTAGACAAGTGACAGCTGTTTCCTATTGTGTTACGATAGATCCTTCAGTCCAATGTGTGACATACGGTTCGGCTTACGTACGGTAGTGTCTGTGAAGAAAAACAAACAGGTAAGGAAAGATGGAAAGAGGCCACATGGTTTCATCAAGGACTCACCAAGATAGCTGCCATACAATACGAGAAGAAATGCGCTCCCGCGGAAGCAGATAGCGCTGTGGTGATGTGACCTGGTACAGCGCTGAAACGCAATACCAGGACAAACAGAAAGCTTTTCTCTCTGATCAACTGAACAAGGGCGAAGTAATACTTGTTCTGAGCTTGGAATCTACAGCGATGGGGTGTGACAAGCATGAGAGTGGTTACAGGATGTTCACTTGATGGAGGATGACTTACTTGCCGGCTCTCCCGGTACACATCCCCTTGAATGCAAACCATGTTGCCAGTTCCCCCAGGAACGTCCCGGCAGCAAGGATAGCGAATCCAACTCCGAGACCCCACACAATTCCTACGATTAGACCCAAAAGCTCGTGCCCGACCAGAGGAGGAAAACTCAGGACGATAAGGATGGCTAACGGAATCATCTGTGTGGCCGAAGCAACCGAAACGCGGTGAGCCACGGACGGAGCGAAAAGACATCTTGTAATCGCCCTTACCCATCCAGCTGGCCAATCTTTGAGCTTCTTTGCTCCTGGCCTGATCCACTTGATAATTGCGTCGTGCTTGACGGTGACGAGGACCGACAAGATGATCAGGATACCTAGTATTATATACCATTCTGGGGACGGCATCAAGGGAGTGGTTCAGCAATGTCTTATTGCTCATCAACGTGGGTAGAGGACTCACTCCACCATTCCCTGTCCAGCGATCTCCTTGCCAGGACCTTGTAATCCATCGTTTTCGCCAGCTTGACCAACGCTTTTGCATCCTGAATCAAGAGACTCTTCAAGTGCAGAGGCGACCCATCGGGCATGACAGCTTGCGACGTTGTTTTGTTCTCGCCCAGCAGTCCTTTCTTGAGGCGTTCCCACATCGTCCGCTTCGGCTGTGTTGGCAAATCAGATCGCGAGCGCGTGCGATTGCCCCGTCTGAACCGCGACTGTAGTCGTTCGCGGCGGGGAACTGATACGTCCGTCCTCTGTTCACTCGCCGTTTCGCTTTGCTGGCCTTGCGACTCGTCCTCTTCTATCAACACGTCGCCATGATCCATAGCTCGGCTTTTCCCCTTCCTGATCGAAGAATCGCCCATAGAGGAGGCGAACGACCAGTCCGTCATGCTAGAGTCCTGCCTGCGATGGTGTAACGCGTTGAAGGCTCCGGTTAAGTCGTCTCGCACTTCCGGGCCGAGGCTAATGGCTCCCGGTCGACTTGCTTCCATCTCATATTCGCTAGATCGTCGAGAGGATGACCTCTGAGCCGGAAGCTGAGGGTAGTCTGGGGGGAAGGGCGCGTCTGAGGTTCGATGTTTCCGTTTTATCCAGGGCATCGAGGGCATTTTCCCAAGAGTTCTGATCTTCGGATGTCCGCAGAAACCGTTTCCCGTCGCTCAGATGTTGAACCCGATGGGGCGGTGTCGTTCGGCACAAAACAGCGGGGCAATGTTGCAGTATGTCTAATGCAATGTACAAACCTCAGCTTCCGTGTCCTTGTACGCAAACGACAAACGTACGGACTCACAGGAAAGATCCCAGACCTCCTTGGTTCGAGAAACGGCTGGCAGCCCTGATTGGAAGTGAGGCAGATTGTAGGTGTGTCAGGTGTACCCGGCCGCACTCGGCCTCTGGTTGTGTGGCTACTGGATATCGATACGACGATTCAGCCCAAACAGGCTACTCGCGACGTTGGATTCCCCGTTAGATCTTGCAACCAGGTCGTCTCCTTTTCCGAATGCGAATCGATTGGCATGCAACGCTGACGATGGGCAACGCTAGGGAAGGGTTTCCTCTGTCTCCTTTAATCCGGACAGCATACCGGCGGCGTATTCAGCAGCGTCTTCTGACATGATATCGATATAACTTACCCTACGATCGTTGGATGTCTCACTTACATCTGCTTCTACTTTGTCCCAGCAAGGTTGCCGCGATTCGGGACATGAGGCGGATTTCTCCTTCTTCCGGAGGTTGTTTGCGCCCGAATTGCGGAAGCTGCCTGACGACTTGGCCATCTTTGGTGAAGTGAGAACGTGCACGTTCTGCGACGTTAGCACAGCCGCAAAAATGCTTAGAATAGGTTGGAGTAGTATTGAAGGAGCGCCACTCGTTACAGATCCCAGGCAAACCACCTTCAACGAACCGTGGCATCTCCCCAGGGAATTCCCCAGGGAGGGTTTGGATCTGGCTTCGACGGCGTTTAAAGTTCATACTGGATGTGAATTATGAATAGCTGCAAGTTGTGCGACCGACGCCGTTACCAGACCGCTCAGCTCGACGTCCGATGCTTCAGGACGCGCCCTGCATTCATAAGAGAGGACCAGAATCGAGCGCCATCAACCAGAATAAAAAATGGCGACGATGAGCTGACTCGCTCTTCGACTGTCAGGCGGCGTACGAAGCCAATTTTCCTCCTCGAGCCGTGCCTTCAGCTCCCGAGCTCACTGGAATCATGCTTGCGAAAAAATGAGAATGATATAGCCTATTCGTGATAGACACAGTAAAGCTATGCTGTAGGATGGCCGAAGCGATTATCAGAACGAACTCGGATTCTTTGTATGGTGGCAATATTCGATGCGACCCAATAATGAAGGATCCGGACGAAGCGCACATAGCTCAGCATCGGCGTCTGATATCTGATGCAGCCATGCTACAGGACGTTCCCTGCACCGAGAAGGCGAGGATCAAGCGACGTCTACCAAAGGCGGCAGCGCTCTTGAGAACTGCTTGCAGGTCTGGCAGTCTGGTCTGGCCTCTTCGCTCGTCCTCCAGTCCTGCACTGCTCGTTTAGACTCTTATCTTAAGCTTGCTCTTAATCAACAACACGGTCATACTATTTTCGTATCCTTCCTCCGCACGCGCTCACTTTGAAGAACACCGTTAACATTGCATCATGAATGAAATCAGTTCCCCCCAGACTGCAGAATGGTGAACAGCTTGTTCATTAAAGACACTGAAGTTCAGACTGCTTCATAGCGTATATTAGCTTCATTTTTGAATAGCAGGTGGGCGGAAGCAAAACGTGGACGCGTCCTGTTTCGGGGAGGTCCGGTCGACGATCGAGCCAGTGTTTCAGGCGTGGGACGTTGTTTCAAGTTTCAATTCTCATACGCGTTGGCGGATGGCAGCAGCATATTGCATCTAGACTAGTAATCAGACTCGACGCATAGAAAAGAAGAATATATCTCCCTTCTTCACCTTGTCGCAAAATGGAGACAACGCTCGTGGATCCCCTCCTTCCCGATAACATACCGCGCACAGATCCCGAAGGATGGCGCCTCCTCGTCAGCCAGGACTCGCACGGACAACACAAGTGGGTGTATTTACTTCCCGGAGACGCCAGAAGAGAGACATGGAAGCAGTCCCCCGTAGACAAGTACTGGTTGGGGTTGGACACGGTGAGCTATAGACGCGTGATAGTCCGAATGGTGCCGAGGCTGACAATGTAGTGCGATTCTCAGGGAGCGAGGGAATTGCCCAAGGCCCGGACACCGGAAGACGCAGCTCGGAACGGATTTGCATTTTACAAGCAAATCCAGTCCGAGGACGGACACTGGGCAGGTGCTTATGGAGGTACGTCTCCGTAAACTTATTCGACTCCAACCGCTGATCGCTTCGCTTCACCTTTCAGGTCCGCTCTTCCTCATTCCCGGATTGGTGATTGGCATGTATGTGATGGGTCTGTCCCTTCGACCTGAACAAAAGACGGAGATGATCCGATATCTTCTGCGGAAACGCAGGAAAGAGGGAGGATGGGGTCTGTAAGTGTTATCCTCGCGAAATCGCGATTACGATGCCGCGTTCACGGCAATCGTTTTGGTTTGAAGCTAACCATGTATTTGTCAACAGACACACAGCCGCACCGCCAACTATGTTCGGAACCGTGATGAACTACGTATCGCTCCGGATTCTCGGCCTGGGCGGTGATGTGCCCGTAATGGTAGAAACAAGGGCGTGGATCCATAAGATGGGTAAGTGCTTCCTTTCCTTACCCAGTGTTCCCTCTCATCAATATACCGATCGGCTCATCGTGTGATCACCATGGCGGGTAGGCGGAGCCGTCTGTGTCCCGTCGTGGGCAAAGGCGTGGTTGAGTATTCTCAATGCGTATGAATGGGAAGGAGTTAGCCCGATCCCTCCGGAGCTTTGGTACGTCGTTTGAGTCGTTCCGCATCGCGCATAGTCTCGGCTGATCGAGTTGCCAAGTTCAGGTTGCTGCCAGAATGGGTGCCGTTCCACCCGTGGCGATGGGTAAGTCGACTCTCCTGCCTGCTGAACAAGGTTCGCGCTAACTTGCACCTTTCTTAGTGGATTCACACGCGAAATGTTTGTGCGTCAGGGGTTCAGCTCGCCATAATCTTCTGTCAAACTAACGCAATGAATCCGCAGATATCCCCCTTGGATACCTCTACGGCCGAAAATTCAAGGGCGAGCTCACGCCGCTCGTGGAACAAATAAGAGAAGAGATCTACATTCAGCCATACGACTCGATCGACTTTTCGCGACACCGCAACAACGTTCATCCCGTCGATATATACTGCCCCCATCACCCGGTATTGGACGTGCTCAACACCGTTCTCGCGGCATACGAACACTGTGCTTTCCCGCCATTACGTAAAAAGGGGATAGAAGCGGCTTATAAGCTCGTTGTATACGAGGACGAAAACACGGGGTATCAAACCGTCGGACCGGTTAGTAAGATGCTCAACATGGTCTGCCGTTTCGCCGCTGAAGGCAGAGATTCCGAAGCGTTCGAGCGCCATGTATCGAGAATCGATGACTTCTTGTGGATGTCGGAAGAAGGGTTGATGATGACGGGTACAAACGGGTCGCAGCTTTGGGATATCGCGTTCATTTCCCAAGCGCTCGTGGAGACTGGGCTGGCGGAGGAGGAAGCGAATCGGGCGAGCTGTGTTCGTGCATTGGATTGGTTAGACAAGGCTCAAATCAGGGAAGACCCCAAGTGGTACAAGGAGGCTTATCGGCATCGATCTAAGGGCGCTTGGCCGTTCTCGACTCCGGAGCAGAGCTATACCGTGAGTCTAGGTGATTTGGAGGATTGGACATGATTCTAATCTCGCATCTTCTCGCAGGTTAGCGATTGTGCAGGTGAAGGCATGAAGGCTGTTCTCGCACTCCAAAGCCTCAGGTACTCCACAGCGTCACGCGAACTATCACCATCAGGGACTGATTTCGACCTCTGCCTTGTAGCTACGCCCAAAAACCCGTTGACCCGCAAAGACTGAAGGATTGCGTCGACCTGTTGTTGACGATGCAGAACCCGGATGGCGGATTTGCGAGCTACGAGCTCGTGAGGGGAAACCGCAAGCTAGAGTGGCTGAATACGGCAGAGGTGTTTGGTAAGTCGGAACTTTAACCAACACGCTGGAGTGTCACACCAATAAGCCATCTGTGTGATGATCAGGTGATATCATGATCGAATACACATATCCAGAGCAAGTCACAGCTGAAGATCCGTCTCGTGATATCGCGCAACGCTTATCTGCTGTTGCTCATTCTTGGTAGATGCACAACGTCATCTATCTCGGCGCTGTTGCAGTTTTCTAGCTACATTTCCGACTACCGCCGGAAAGATATAGAGTGGGTTTAGCTTCCAAATATTCAGAGCCACATTCAGCTGATCACATCATCGGTGCTCTCCTTAGTCAAACGTTACGAAACGCGATCCGTTATGTCCATAATGCACAGAAGGAAGACGGGTCGTGGCACGGATCATGGTCCGCTTTTGGATTCATATCACGTTTTCTATGCTAACTATCTTCTCACAGGGGTATCTGCTTCACGTATGCGACCATGTTCGCGCTGGAGTCACTTTCACTCGCCGGGGAGACGTATAGCGATTCGTTAAGCGTGAGAAAGGCATGCGCATTCCTGGTCAAGCACCAGATGGACGATGGCGGATGGGGGGAGACGTATATGGTAAGCCAGCGTGACTCGGTCGGTTCTGCTTTCGGCGCCGATATGCCATCCTGATGCTTTAGTCGTGCGTTACAAACGAATACTCGCAACATGAGAAATCTCAGGTGGTGCAGACATCGTGGGCGATCCTTGCACTCATATATGCACGATACCCGGACAAGCAGGTGATCAGACGTGCTTGTGATCTCATTATGAGCAGACAGCAACCAGTACGTCAAAGCTCTACTCTCTACCTTGCTTCTTCGTGTTGCTTCATGACACTGCTGGGTAATTAGAACGGCAGTTGGCTACAGGAAGACGTCGAAGGCATCTTCAACAAGAATTGTGGAATCGATTACCCCAGTATGTTCCGCCTTCTCACGTTCCTGTGCCTGTGTGACTGAACATATTCTGCTCGCTTGTATTCCAGACTTCAAGTTCTCATTCACTATCTGGGCACTAGGTAAAGCGGCGCGCTATCTACGGGAAGCCGAAGACAGCGCCTCAAGTACGAATGGCAGGGCGAATGGGATATGACACAAGTCGTAGACTCATCAGGAAGGCGGACATAGGTTACTGTTAGGGTGCGATTATGTCTTGGAATATCATCTTGATCCTAGGTGTACGAAGGACCGCCAGATGATGCGGGCCGGACAGAACGAAACCGCTTCAAGATCGCCATCGACGAGCGACGTGAGGCAGTTCTCCAAAGCAAGTACTTCATGAGCGTGCTGTTGAAAGCATTCCCTTCGAATTGATAGCATGTCAGGTCTCCGTCCTTTCGGGTTCTCGACTATGGCATGCCGAAGTGGAGTTGCCGGGTCTTGGGCTTTAGGCGGCCTGAACATCGCAGCTTCAACGGCGCGTTTAGTTGTCCACTGTGAGCAAAATGTCCTCATCCTCCTCCATCCGTTATATTCTCTGTCCCACGTCGGTACTGCGCATGCCTCAGCTCGTCGTTCCTTTCCTCCATCCGCAATCCCTCTTGCCGCAACCCTCCGATAATAAACTTTGGATGCTGAGCGGGCTGAAAACGGGTTATGGCTGGAATGTGATCTGAGTGATGGGCTACGCGGTACGAGGTACGATACTCATGCTCAAAGATATTCAGAGAGAAATTACTTTCTGCTACGGCTAGAAGAACCTTATCAGCGCCTCTCACCTCGGGATGTTTTTTTCGTGCGGACAAGGCCGTGACGAATATAGCATTCATCGGGAGATGATGAGATTTCGCTGTTAACATGTCGAACCGGACCATGTGGTCGTGCGATAGACAAAATATCTGCAGTGATAGCAAATGATGAATGAAGCACTCCTCTGATCGGGGCATGCATACATAGCTGCATACTTATCCTGAACGGCTCAGAAAGCGCTCGGAACCTCGCTGTCGATCGCTCCGTCCTCTTCCGGTTGTGGGGATTGCTAGTGACCATGCTCGGCCAGGCACTGCAAGAAGCACGCAACAACGCATCCGAAGCCCTGAGCAAGGTTTGGTGTCTCTGCATCACCGTGGTGCTAGGCTCTTCGTTGTTAGGAAATCCGGAATGCAGTACATCTCAAGGTCTTCGTTCGATGACCGACTTTCCCTCGGAGATCAACCTGTTGACAGCGACGATCCTTGACCTCCAAGCTTTCCTGACAAACGGCTCCGTCACCAGTGTTCAGCTTACGAAGGAGTATCTCGTGAGTTCCAATGTCCAACCTGCGTTTAGAGGGCAAAGTGGGCTGACCCATTCTGACATAGGCACGAATCGAAGCAAACAACTATGCAGGACTCGAACTTCGTGCCGTATTGGAAACCGCTCCATATGATAACGTCGTCGGAATAGCGCGATACTACGATGAGCTTCGAGCGAGCGGGGTAAGAGGTTGATTCGAATCTCTCGACCGGTTACGCTTACGCAACTTTCATCGATAGACCGTTCTCAGCGAGCTTCATGGCATTCCACTGTTGTTTAAGGACAACATCGCGACCGACATAGAGCTTGGTAGGTCGCCAAGCTAAGGACTCAGGCTGCAGTGCAACTGGCTGACACTTTTTCTTTCAGGGATGAACACTACGGCTGGAAGCTACGCATTGCTCAACTCTATCGTTCCAGGAGACGCAACCGTAACCCACAAGCTCCGGGCAAAGGGCGCAATCGTCCTTGGAAAAGCCTCCTTGTCAGAATTCGCCAACTTTAAAGGTCGGAACATCGAGAACGGGTGGAATGCCAGAGCTGGCCAATGTCAATCGGCGTATGTCGATGGAGGGTTCGCAAACGGTGGCGATCCGAGTGGAAGTTCGAGCGGATCCGCTGTTGGGGTTTCTGCCGGATTTGCACCGGCAGCACTGGGTTCGGAAACGGATGGGTCGATCGTCAGTCCCGCTGCTCGTGCAGCGGCATACGGTATCAAGCCATCCATCGGGTTAGTATCGCGGTCGGGAGTTATACCAATCGCTTCATCGCAAGACACCGTCGGACCGATAGCAAAGTCGACATACGATGCGGCATTGTTGCTGGAACACATGGCGGGTTATGATGCAAAGGATAACTCTAGTAAGTTGCATTCTCACCGAAGAGCAGGACCGATCTTTGACGAACGGTTGGCTTGTTGCATAGCTCATCACGTCAATGGACACATCCACAGCGATTACACCCAGTTCACCCGTGCGCCTTATGCCGCATTCGCCGGCAAAAGGCTGGGGGTCCCGCGATACATGGTATTCAACGAGACAATGTGGACGTAAGTACCTTCAACGCTATATCCTGGGCGTTAATGGTGAACCTCTTTCGGTATTGCATAGCGGCAATGCTTCTCAAGCAAGAACAGTACAGAAAGCCTTTGACAGTGCAATCTCGAAAATCGAGTCCCTCGGAGCCATTGTTCGAGATCCAGCCGAGATCCCGAGCATGGACGAGTGGCTTCATGGTACGCAGCATGGCTGGGCATCTTCGGCGGAGTGGACAGTTCTCCTGACCGAGTTCAAGGAGGATATCGCGCGTTATCTGAAAGAGATGACGTCCTCTGACGTTCACACTTTGGAAGACATCGTGAAGTACGTCGATTCCGTCCATTATAGCGACTTCAACGGATTGAAGACTGACAACACATTTCCTCCTTCCTAGCTTCAACGACGCGCATGCTGTAAGCCGCCGACATGCGCTCGGGACCATCAAGCCATTTGTCTAATTACATAGCCTCGCAGAACATTTCATTCGCTCCGGGACAATGTTGTCAGGAAAATGTAAGGAGCTTTCAGAAGCGCTCAAGTGACATTAACGTATCTCGTCAACGATAGCTCGTGAAATCACTACAAACTACTGGAACAGGATCGCAGGAATACCTAGATGCTGTCAAGACCAGTATGCCAATTTTTGCCTTTCTCCTTTCGAGGTACGTACTTACCCGGACGGCTGCATTCGCAGACAAACGAATCGGTAGTACAAATGGCTTGGATAAAGTGCTCGACGATTACGGGCTCGACGCTTTGGTGATGCCGACGAATGCGATTGCTCATGGTTTCCCGGCTATTGTTGGGTAAGCCATATGTACAGAATCGTGCAGTTAAACTGTCCCACTGATACGACGTCTTCCTTCCACTTCTGCAGATACCCAGTCACGACCGTGCCTCTTGGGGTCTTTGATAACGGCATGCCATTTGGTATCAGTTTTCTGGGTCGAAAGTGGTCAGAGCCGACTCTGATAGCATTGATGTGAGTTCACGCTCGCAATACAGTTAACAAGCTTCATGTGTTCATCGTTGTTTCCCAATACGATGTCATTTCACTCTGTAATGCTTCTCATAGGGCTGCCTTTGAAGCCAACTTCCCTCCTCGGACTGTTCCTCGTCTGCTCACCTAGTCCGGTGGAGCCGTGCCGGCGGTTCGTGGTGGTTGAGGCCGAAGCTCGTGTTCGCCCGGTTCTTGACAACTAGATCGTCCAGTTCAAGCGTGTTGCACCAAAAGTTGGCGTCCTTTCCTCGAAGTGTAATGTTTTCTTTCAGAGCATATATATGGTATTCCGCAAGGCGTTCTTACGGCAATAGCAGTCTACGCCCGACGAAGCTCAATGCTGCTCAATATACGCTGAATGTGACAACAGTAAGTGACACGTCATGCACAAAGCTGTACGCGAGTCACGTCGTCGCGTGCTTGACGATTTGTATATGTAGCGGATCCGAATGCAGGGGTAGCGTAGTAGCGGGCTGATCCCCCTGGATCTGCGCCCTTGTTGCTTTTGATGTTTGGGCTGAAACACAACTTCAGCCAGCTCTCCGATGAACGGCTCAAGACGGTTCCATTGGCAAGCCATTAATCAGTCTCCGCAATATCAATCACACAAAGCTCGATACCACTAAGCAGCTCCGAGCGATATCAGCGGTGTGGCTGGCGACCTTCACAGTTCATGCTTGCTCAGGCTCCTGCCTGCATGGGCTTTCAGTCGCCTTCGAACGGTCGGTCCAGTCAGCTAGTCAGATCGCGTCTCAAGCTCTCAAGTACACCGCCTCTCGAGCATGTGTGGGGTCGACCTCCGATTGCAAGTAACACAGACCGGATCAGGCCACAAACCCCCGCCTGGCAAGTCATTGGACAAACCCAGCTGACTCCAATATTCACTGAGACGACACGTTGGATATACATTGGATATGTGGATTGGAGGCTACGCAACGGTAAACAGATCACTTTCAACATCGAGGCAGTACGGCACGTATAGCTAATCGCTCGGAGCAGAACCAGATGTATAGGCCAAGGCGCAGGTTGCTATAAGAGCATTGGTCCGAGAAGAGGTCATCAATCCGGGATCAAACAGTATGATTGATGAAATGTACGTACCATACGAAACTTGTTATCAATGAACCATATTTCCCCGCTCGGTAGTCGATTCCAATCCCTTAGATGCGGAGGAGGCATTTAGGACATCAACGTCGAACCGCCTACAGAGCCAGGATTGTAGCGGAGAGTGAGTATTGAGCTTCTCCAAGATCCGATACTCACATGTGCGATCCAACAAGTGTTCCAAAGAGCAACCAAGCAACAATTCTATTGAAGTGATAACACAAGATCAGTAATACTCGATGTCCTCAACGATCGTAACAGAACACAACAGAGAAAACAACGAAGAGATCCTATGGTCTGCCTCTCTCAGAATGCGCATTGGCTATCATCATCGAGGGTCCATCGCCTGACCAATGAATGACGGACAGATACTTATCTGTGTGCGCGTACGTCGACCTTGCCGATGGACAGGTAGCTAGCTAGCGTCACCTCTGGTGCGTCATGAAAGAGCCTTCCACTGGAAGAGTAAGAAAAGGAGGGAATGGGCGCACGATGTGGTCTCAAAAGCAATCACTTGAAAGTACGTACAGCCCACCGATTCCTTGCAACGCGTAGAAGAAGGTGATGAAGATGTTAGCAAAGATGGTCAAGAGTGAACAGAGAGGCTTACCCCGATATCTCACCCTAGATCCTATCCTATCCTATTCCAGTCCAACTCCAACCCAACCCTGCTCCAACCTAACCCTGCTCCAATCCAACCTTGCTCCCACCCTTTCCCGATTCCTCTCCACCTCGTCAACACCGATACAATGCGTCTATCCATCAACTACCAACACCAATATCAAAGCCGGCCGATATTCATAAGCCGCAGGATACAACTTGCCATTCATCATCGAGCCGAAAATGCATAGGCTCGAACCACGACATCAGCACCGATACGAGGGGAGGGGGGTCATCATCAGCTCCGTGTTCTGCTGAAAGGCAAGGAGGTTAGTCGCTCTCATGCCCACCCTTCCACCCATGGCACAAGAACGAGTCGACAAGCGGACGGACGACGATGTTGGGAACGATAATTGGATTGTGGTGTCGAACGCACGACTCGGTGAAAGTGTCTGTCGACTGATGGTTGTCGAACGGCAAGCGAGATCGACGGTTGCGGAAAGTAGAACGCTGCACAAGATCGGAACGTCGAGCATGACCGTTCGTTGGAAGGATGCATTTGCTTGTTGGCGTGTCAAAGTATCGAGGGGGTCTGCACGGCGGAGAGGAAGGTGAAAGTCTGTCAACACTCTGTCCTTTGTAGGTGTCTGTCTACTCACTTCGAGAAGGATACGTCGGGAATCAAGATCACGGTACCAATACGAGCCGACCGACGTCGAAGGCCACGAAAGAGCAACGACACAACGAAAACAAGTTGAACAGACTCACCGCAACGCACCACTATGTTGATGCCTCTCGCATCTGTCGCTCCCATCCCCATCCCACGACGCCAGCTTATATCTCCCCACGAGCCGACGAGCGGACCATCGAACGATCCCCGGCTGCAGCTTCCAGCGCGACACCACGTTCCAGGCATCCAGAGCTGGCAGGCATACCCTCCGTATACACTTCTTTCCATGGCGTCATTCTGCACTGGCGGAAGCGAAATCGCATGGTAGAAGTTCAAGCAACATCTTTGGTAAGAGCGTGGACGACATGGCGATTCGAAAATTGGTAAGTGAAAGACGATGGTGACAGTGGTGAAGTGCAAGATAAAGGCTTGCACTGATGGTGGAGAAAACAGAGTCGTGTAGATAGGTATTTCGTTCAAACATAGCAAATCAAACTACTAATCAATTGCGATCGGGCACGCCTGACATGAGGCAACTACACAGCGAGGGGTTCTCAATCCGTCTCTAGACGGAAGAAGGCTCTAACAAAAGGAAGGGGCTCGAAGATGGCGATCCCTGGCATTTGAAGTGGAAGTGCTTGATGGCCCGTGCAAGCTGAAACGCAAGACGCGTATGAATCCTGGCAGCTATCTGGCGCTTGAGCGAGTGACTACGTTGTGAGAATGTGTTCCTGCGAGTTGTCAATAAGGCAATTACATGTTGAGAATGGCGGTGACAGAAGTGCTCGACCTTAAGGATTCAAAATCGACCTTGCAGATTTAAGGAGACGAACTCATACGGAATGGTATTCGTTCAAGTGAACGCATCGCGTGAAACAACGATGACAGTCTTCATGTGAACGGAAAGAGCTGAAGGGATCAAAATAGTATAATCGTGTAATACAAGACTCCCCCACACTGGTCCACCGAGCACAGGGCAACTAAGAAAGATGTACACCGAGTACAACTAGTGTAACTGAAACGACACGACCAATACAAAACGAAAATGTGAAAACAGAAAGAAGCCTGATTTGCCGAGCAGGGATTATAAGAGACGGAAAAAGTAGACAAGAAAGAGAAGAAGAGATTCATTGATTTCGATCTGGAATAAAGTTCTTCGTTTTAGTAGTCGAAATTCGAAGGTCGGATGACGAATCAGGAGATGGGAGAAACGTGGCGATCATTGTCGTCGAGACGCCGCCGTTTGGAAGAATTCGTCCGCGGTCGAGAACAAGACGGCGTTGCCGCCCGTCTGACCTCGCATCTCGTTACCACCTCTCGGCAAGCCGATCGGGCGACCGCCATGCGCTCGCATAGCATCGTCCAACCATCCACCGGGACGAGCACCAGCTGCAATGGCAGCCGCGCGGGAAGCGGCTGGATGCGTCGGTCGTGGTCGGGTCTGCTGGGGTACGTTGACAGGACCGGGATGAGTACCGTTGTTGAGCATGGCGAGACCGATGGCTCCATGGTCTCCGGTGGTCAGGTAGTGATACTGTAAAAGTGCCATCAGAAATAAGCACTCTGTCAATGAGCAAAAGCCGAAATGCAAAAACTCACCTTGAGACCGTTCATCTGCTTGTACCGCTTCTTGCATCCATCACCGACAACGCACGGGAAAGGTTTGAGCTTTTCTTCGGCTTCCTCCAATGTTAAACCGTCCATAGCGATTGCATAGTTTTCCTCAAAGTTGCATTGTCCCTTGGACTGATGATATTTGAGCCCGTTCGCCTGCTTGTACGCCTTGGTACAGCCTGGCTTATTGCATCGGTACGGGCGGTAGTCGGAGAATTGAGAAGGCGCAAGAGCCGCTTCGGCGGGTTCGCCAATGTCGTGTTCCTCTTCCTCTTCTTCTTGAGCAGGCGCCGGAGCGTTCAATGCCGCCTTTTGTAACTCCGACGGCGACGGCTGAATGACGTTTCCCTTGGCGTCGAGCACAAGAGGAACAATCACCTGTCCCGTCTTACTGCTGCGAAGTTCCAGCAGGGAAGGCGGGACAGCCATCTCGGTTCTCGCCGAGGGCGCTTTAATCTCCCGACTTCGGACGTTGGCACCAAACGCGTTGGATATTTGAGTCGAGGGTTTTGCCCTAGTTGCCGGAGGCAGAGTTCGTTTTGTGTAGGTCAATGTGGCCTTTTTACCGTCGATGCCAGATTTCGTAGTGAAGCTGGTAGACACTCCTTCCTTGCTGTTGAACGAGGATCCAGGAGGAGAAGTTACCAAAAAGGTATCAAATGCAGATTCCTTGTCTTCTCTTGGGCTAGCAATGCTGACGGGCGGTGTAGGCATTGTAGGACGGAGATCGCCCAAAGCCATTTGTTTCATGGCGGAATGCATCGCATTCCCCCTTGTGAACGTCGGCAACAGTCCAGGTAGAGCGTGGTTGAGGGCAGGCGAAGTCTGCGTGGAATTCGTGCTGGTTGAAGCCGCGGAAGATGAAGAGGGTTCTTCGTCATCAAACGAGTCCATTTCGACGTCGTTGTCATCAAAGTCCGCCACCACAGGGAATCCGCCATCACCTTCGCCAGATTTGCCAACTACCATGACGTGCTCTTCCTCGTACTGGTTGGCAAAGGAGGTCAAGGACTGTTTTGGTCTCACCCAAATTGTTTACTCACGTGTTCCAGGAGTTCGTGCAAACTGTGGTGCGTCACGCCACAACAGGTAAAGTCTTTCATCTGGTCAAGGATAGGAGCAATAGTCAGTCTCAAGACCATGGAAACTGTCGAGGTTGCTTACGAATTCAGCTTCCTTCTTATCCACACCGAATTGCTCTTTCGCCCAATTCGAGAAAGCTCGATGACTAGAGCTGAGTGGCAACGGTCGACTGAGTGCGGAAGGAGATCGGAACGAATTGTTCAAACCTCGCATGGAGGAGAACGACATGGGTGAACCGCTCATGCTTTCGTTGTTGAGAAAAGGATCGTTTGATCTGATTGACGTTTGTGAATGAGTTATCCGCCGATAGGAGACATGGTGCGAAACCAGCTTACTCGTCCTTTGCTATCCTACTATTTAGAAAGCTTCCCATACCTCCTCCCCTGAAACTGCCAAAACCTCCATTGCCTGGACGGTAGCTCATCCCCTTGAAGGAACGCATAACCTCGCCGGTGGCACCGAAACTCATGCCAAGGGACATGGGACTTCCATTACCCATGCCCAATCCCGGACCGATGTAAGAACCCGTCGAGCTGAAGTTGGAGTCCTGGTCGGCGCTCGTCCTTTGGATGGAGATGGCATATCCTGTCGATGATGATGGTGGTGATAGCGGAAAGACCGATGGTCGAGTGAAGGACTGACGCAATGCACTGGGTTGTTTTGTGAGGCCACCTGGTCGAGGTGGCTGGTCGTACGCACGGATAGGGAGGGCAGATGACATTGCTGTAGGTTGTTGTTGGTCGAGTTGCGAGCTTGTCGTTTGCTGCGGGGCAAACAGAAGCTGTCGATCTTGATATTTAATGTTGTCTGCAACTCCTAAGTGGCAAAGCTGTCTCGCAGAGGACAATGCGGGTTCGAGTCAGGAGTCGTTTTGAGTGGTTTGAGTGGCCCCAAAAAGACAAAAGCGCGGAGTTTTCGCCGAGTCTAAGATGGCGTTTCAGGTTGGCCTTCGATCAACTGATTGATGAAAGAGGTCTTTCGAGTTGGGTCAGGTGGTTGGTATTGGTATTTGTTGCCTTGTTGCCTTGTTATCGAAGGAGTGTGTCGAGGTGTCGAAGAATCGTGATCTGCTGTGGTATATCAAGCAGGTCGAGTGTTGTGGCGTGTCCGGTAGTTTACCGTGTGGCTGATGGTATACTATCCGCCGGATTTACCGCAGCTTGTGGTGACTCTTGCTATGACCTTTCACAGCAAAGCAGTAGTATAGTCGGCGAGACAAAACTCGGTGGCACCGTATCCTAGCGTGTTTTTCGGATTGGAATTGTGTTGACGATGATATTTGTGTTATCGCACGAGCTGGAGCGGAGTTGAATGGGCGAAAAGAATACGAGTAGCGCAAACACAAACACTTTTGAGGTCGCCGATATCGCTGGGATTTTACCAGTACAACGATACTAAGAGGCGGATGATATACGAAGCTAGGACCGACGGGAGTGCAACTTCACTGTTCACTGTTTCATCATCGTCTCGACCTCAACAGAATGGGAGCCATCGAGTTGGTCGACGAAAAGCAATGCTATGTCATCTTCTTACGGTAGATTCCTGAGTAGGGTTGCATCCGCCAGTCCATCCGCCGAAAAAAAAGTCGGCGCTCAGCGCGGAAGAGCGAGATCTCCAGTGGCGTGTTGCCCCTTCCTCCGGTAGTAGTTTCAAGTAATTGCTAGGTATTACACTGCTAGCTGTAATGTGACAGTGGCTGCCGTCCTGCCTATATTCGGCTACTTCTGCCTTTGTTTCCCCCCGTCGCCACCAGATGATTTCCCCACCTTCTCTCCGCTCCTCTTTTGTGGCCTTTATGAGCCGGTGGTTCTTGGCTAGACATGTGTGCAATATGCAAAGAGAATACGGAACGGTGAGACCACTCTCTGCGCACGTCTGTCAGCTCGTTTTTGACCAGCTCCGGAGAAGAGGCGAGCTATGGAATGCATGCAGGGAGCCACGGACCAAGGAGGAATGCTGGAGTTCAGGAGCTCAGGCTTGAGAGATGTCTACCAGTAGTCTGGGCCCCGTCGCCACTTACGCCACTCTAGGACTTTGGCCGCAGCCAAGGAAGTGTAATATACAGGTCGAGTCCCTGTCGCTCCATGTGGGGATAAAGTGGGAAGGTCTTCTGGAGCAGCTTCTGAAGCGGATCGGCTAATTAGACACATCGTCTTCCGTAATGAAACGAGCTGTAAAGCCTGGTCGGTGTACTGGTCAGCGCAGTTGTCGGGTGCTGCTCAGTAATGCCGGCCTGGTTGTGTTGCAATGGTTCCGGCCTGCTTCACGTCTTTCATCAGTCGCAACGGCTATTCGCAACCAGCAACCAGGTTATCGCAACTGCGCCAATTGCAAGCAACTGCAGCGTCGCTACTGCCTCGCACAAGCTGCAGTGAATGGGTGTAGACCTGGCACGGCCTGGCAAGCATCGCGAAAACGGGGCAAGCTCGCTCTCCAGCGGACCTAGCTGATTAGCTGATGACAGTCACACCTTTTGCGCTTGGCAACTTGTGCGACTCAGCAAACAGCAAATGTCATGGCGAGTGCCCATACAGGAAACAGTAGCGGCTTGCCCATGAGCCTCTCGAGTCGTGTGAACAAGTGCCATGTCCAACATATCAGCTAACATATCATATGAACATGGTGGCGACATGTACCAGCTCATGTACTCGTTGAGCGTGCTATAAACGTAGCCGCAGACCACTCAGAGCAACACTCAGAGCACTCCACAAAACGTCAACAGCTACGTGTAGTAGCATTGTTTAGCTGTTGCGAAGATGAAAGGTCGCAGGACAGCGTAATGTCGCTGATCCAACAGGCATGTCAAATGACCAGGAGAGGCGTACTGCCCATCGTGAAACCTGGTTCACATAGGCGCAACGGCAGAACTCCTGTGCTAACTACTTTACTCGTAGCAAGTTACATAATACGTATAAATTAGCTATACCTACAAAGGTCAGATGTGTGCGCTATGTAACAACAATGAACAGCCTACGCGTATACCTCCAGTTCCTCCATCAAAACACTCGACCAGCACATGCCTTGCTCGATCACTCACGACCTTCAATCAAAGCACCACCACCCTCAGCTTCCTCCTCCAAACGGATCCTCCCCTCCCTCTCCTTCGTCCTCGCCCAAGCCAACGCACCAATCAACGCAACCGGATGCGCAACGAGGAGGATAATAATCGTCACCGTCTCCGCGGTCGGTTTGTTCTGTCTGCTGAGAAGGACGGACAAGAGGATCCATTCGGCGGCGAGGCAGGCGTAGACGTCGAGTCGGAGGACGATCCATACCGCCAAAATCAGGTTTACTGCAAACAACGCGATAACGGCCTTCCACATGTGTTGGTATGGGTTTGACTGGTCCATGAGGGAGAGCCAGTTCATCGCGATGAAGCCGTTGTGTAGCCAGTCGAGGCAGAAGAGGATGACGAAGAACATTGTCATTGGGGCGTGGATGAAGATTGAGTCTAGTGGGCGACGTTTGGATTGGTGGTGGGACAAGAGGGTGATCTGAGTGCTGGCACTGAGTAGGCAAGAAAGGAGCTTCAGCGGATCTCCTGCGAGGTCGTACCGGTGGACTTACAGGTTGATAACGTTCAACAGGATCAAGATCTCGGAGACCTTGAAGAACTTTAACGTCTGGAAAGGCGGCGATCCGTCAGCTCACGGCCTGAGCAGAGTGCGTATGGTTGGAGCTTACCCATGCGACAGCCCATCCGGCTTGTAGCCAGTTGGCGATGGCGAATCGAAGACCAACGCCGTGTACCAAGGTTGCCTGTTACGAGAACATCTAGTCAGCCTCAGTCACTGGTAAATATTATTCTGCGATATTGGTTGGGAGGCTGAATGTACCTCGACCTCCCGGCAAATCCTCCTCCAAGCAACCCTCACTGCCTACACCATCTTCCTCTTGCACGACAAAGGATAGCGGACCAGCGTACGTACCTTGGTCTCGTCCTTCCTAGCCATAACCAAAATCAAACACAACCCGATCTGCAGCGAATATAGTAGAATCCAGTATATCCCGATCATGATGGGATTAGGAGAGAGCACTGTTGGAAGGAACCGATTAGTCCTGTGCCAGACGGCGTGAAATCGCGAAAGTACGTACAGGTCGGATACTGCTTATTGATGTCAGCTATGGCGGAGGAAGTCAGAACACCGCATGCATATCACTCAGAATGGACTCACCCAATCCCGGCTTGATCGCCAGAGCGCAGACGAGGTTCGCTCCAATCGTCATGAGCAGACTCAGGGGCGTAGCGATCTGCAACCGGACGAGCTGCATGCTCCGCCTCATTTCGCCTTCGGTGATGATGCCTGTTGCATCTGCGGGTGGATCGTAGGACGACATGGTGAGGGTGGTATGGTTGCTTCGGCCCTGTGTGGTTGGGCTACGGATCAAGTGCTGCAAGAAAGAGCTTGCAGGACGGACAGTCGATACGTGCATCCTGAATCACTCGTTCTGGCCAGCTTAACGAGGAATGACGTCGGACCGGGGCAAATTATGTAAGCCAGTGCACCCGTCGTGGGAAAGTAGTAGAACAAGGCTCAACACTCGACTCGCGTCTCAGCACGCGTCGCGTTTGAAGCGTAAACAACACCCTGCCTTCATCAAAACTTGTTCCCCTGTTGAGTGAGATCCGCCGCAAACACCTTTTCCTCGCCTGCCCCTTGTCGTCTTTTCCTTCGTCGTCGGTCGTTACGTCGGTTCTTACTCGGTAAGGATCTCAGCACACCACCAACAATCTTCGCCCGCCGTTAATCGCTCAGTTTTCTACAATCAACAGCCAAAGTAGGTCGCATTCCTCCCCGTTTGATGTGGACGCAGAAAGCTTACCTTGCGCCTGCCCCCACAGATGAGAGAAATCGTCCACCTTCAAACCGGTCAATGTGGTAACCAAATCGGTGCCAAGTTCTGGGAGGTCTTGTCCGATGAACACGGTATCCAGCCCGATGGTAGCTACAAGGGTACCTCCGACACTCAGTTGGAACGAATCAACGTCTACTTCAACGAAGCCGCTGGAGGAAAGTATGTTCCCCGTGCGGTTTTGGTTGATTTGGAACCTGGAACCATGGATAGCATCAAGGCTGGTCCCTTGGGCAGCTTGTTCAGGCCCGACAACTTGTAAGCATCCCACACATCAAACCGTGCATTTTGCTAAACTCTGGGGCGTGCAGCGTCTTTGGTCAATCCGGTGCCGGTAACAACTGGGCCAAGGGTCATTACACCGAAGGTGCCGAACTCGTCGACTCCGTTCTCGACGTCGTTCGAAAGGAAGCCGAAGCAGTCGATTGCCTTCAAGGTTTCCAGATCACCCATTCGCTCGGTGGTGGTACCGGTTCTGGTATGGGTACGCTCTTGATCTCCAAGATTCGAGAGGAATTCCCCGACCGAATGATGGCTACTTTTTCCGTTGTTCCTTCCACAAAGGTGAGGTCCTTGTCGGGAGGGCGGGGCTGAACACGGACTGATGCGGTTTCTTATAATAGGTTTCTGACACCGTTGTCGAGCCGTACAACGCTACGCTCTCCATTCACCAGCTTGTCGAAAACTCTGACGAGACTTTCTGTATCGACAACGAAGCCTTGTACGACATTTGCATGAAGACATTGAAGATCAACCAACCTACTTTCGGTGACTTGAACCACCTGGTTTCCGTCGTCATGAGCGGTATCACCACTTCTTTGCGATTCCCTGGTTCTTTGAACTCTGTACGCATTTGCTGCTTCCAAGATCGGCGATCGTGCGGCCTAACAGTTTGTTCCATTTCTTCTGACAGGATTTGCGAAAGTTGGCGGTCAACATGGTTCCCTTCCCTCGTCTCCATTTCTTCATGGCTGGTTTCGCTCCCTTGACTGCTCGTCAATCTCAGCAATACCGACCCGTCAGCGTTCCCGAACTCGTCGGTCAGCTCTTTGACGCCAAGAACATGATGGCTGCTACCGATCCCCGACAAGGTCGATACCTCACCGTCGCCGCCTACTGGCGAGGAAAGGTCTCGATGAAGGAGGTCGACGACGCCATGTACACCATGCAGACCAAGAACTCGCAGTACTTTGTCGAATGGATCCCCAACAACATTCAATCCGCCCACTGTGACATTCCTCCCCGAGGTCTCAAGATGTCTGCCACTTTTGTCGGAAACTCTACCGCCATCCAGGTCTTGTTCAAGCGAGTTGCCGATCAATTCTCGGCCATGTTCAGGCGAAAGGCTTTCTTGCATTGGTACACTGGGGAAGGTATGGACGAGCTCGAATTCACTGAAGCCGAATCCAACTTGCAAGACTTGGTTTCCGAGTACGAACAATACCAGAACGCTTCGGCCGAGGACGACATCATGTACGAGGACGAGGAGTTGCCTATGGAAGAACAATAGGCGGTTCCTCCTTCGGTATCACCGTTTATCAGCATGCGGTCCCTCTGAACTTGGTTACGATTTTCGTACCGGTTCTGGAGGCACATCACAACTCTCTCACATCTCGTCTGATAATCAGCAGCGGCTGTTATCCGACGTAACGACACGAAGCAACGAACAAGACGAACAAGATCTCTCTCTGCACCATTACGCTTTTATTTTCTCGATATTCTTTGACCTTTCTGGCTCCTCTACCCGCCTTTGAACAACACCACACAAATCCCGAGGGTTTCGGCCGCCCTCACGTCCTCGTCGTCTCCTTTCTTCCTTTGCCGCACGCCTGATAACACCACCCCGACGTGACCCGAAAACAACGTAGAGTACAGGTCACTCGGGGTATCGTGTCGTGCGCGAGGCGAAACGGGATGACACAAGTTTTTGACTTTTCACTGGTTTACCATTTACACACTCCCTTATGGACGGGTTGTAAGACGTGTTGTTATTTCTGGGTATGAGCATAAACTGCAAAAACAAGGCGGGGTTGCATCTTGCTTGGTCGATGGGGCAACTTGGTCTCCGCGCGCGGCCGAGGAGTCAAGGTTCAGTGAATACCATCACGACTCGCCTACGAACGACGGTTCTCTTTCCCTGACGCTTACAACAAGCTTCTCGACATCGCAGATAGTGATCGCGCCTGCATGGCTTGTGATAGTTTGGGTACTCCGTCGATGAACGATCATACAGTATTCTTGCTCACAATCGATGTTCAATCGATGTCAAATTGTCAATAGGCGAGCCGGACTTGTCCGACAAAGCTTCCGACTTCCACAACAATGACATGGTGTGTATTGGTGACTCCGATGTCTACTGACGGTCTGGTTGACTTGGAAGAGGATCAGGGTGAGCTCGTACTCGAGCATACAGTACACGTCTTATAGTAATCCCCTCCAAGCTCGAAGGTGGCTCGTGCCAGTATCAAGTCCGCCACTCAAATCAGGTAAAGACTGCAAACATGGGCGCGTGAGTGATGCCTATGAGTTGCAACAAGGGATATACATTGACGTGTCCTTGTCTATTGACATTGACAGATTTTACGACGACATCCCGCCAAACGTCCTGGAATGGATCCTCAAGCAGAAGATCTTCTTTGTTGCGACCGCAGCTTTGCGTTCCAAGCCGGGAGAGCGAGCTCCGGACAACCGACGAAACGTTGCTGGGAGAAGAGTGGATGAGTGGGGGTATGTAAATGTTAGCCCGAAGGAGATGGGGTTGTTTCATGTCGAGGACAAGAATAGGGTATGGTGTGAGTAAGATGAATCCCTGGGTAACACCTCTCGCGTTCTGACTTTGGATCTCTTGTTGCTAGACCAGGATCTGACTGGCAGCGGTAAGTGGATTCCCCCCTCCAAATCGATGCAAACCTCACTGACCTATGCATTTCCCCGTAATTGCAGGAGTCGAGACGATAGCTCACCTTCGGGAACCTGGAAATGGAAAACTTACGATCATGTTTGTTGCCTTCGAAGGCGCTCCAAGAATATGTCGGCTCTACGGAACGGGCAAGTTAGGCCACGCCCGTTGTCATTCGTACGTAAAAGGCTGACACCGAACCGTACCTCCAGGTCTCGTGCATGAGCGCACCAGTCCCGCGTTTGAAAAGGTTCGTACCACTTTCTCCATCTTGATTCTGCAGATGTGCCTACAATACGTGCGTCATCAGCTCTTGCCACCGGGAGACCCCAGGATCAAGTCGGGATGTCGAGCCATCATAGAGTTGAAGGGTAGGTGTATGCGTTTCTAAGCCCATGAGTGACGAGTACTAATCAAGTTGCTCGAAATCTAGTTGAATGCGTGGCTAGTGTGCGTCTCCAAATCGAATGCTTCTCGGAATATCGTTTCTGACCGCGTTCCACGTCTCTAGTCCTGTGGTTATTCGATTCCATTCTTTCAGTACATCAAGGAACGACCGACATTGGACGTCTGGGCTCGGAAACGGGAGTGTCTGGACCTGGGCATTCCTTACGACGATTCGGTGAATGAAGAGCAGCAAGTGGTGAACACCAGCGGGACGGATACCGAAAGGCAAGTGGCGATGGATGACTTGCTCAAGAAGGCGCTTGCCGCGTCTGGTGACAAACAGGGTCTTGGAGCAGGCATGAAGGATAAGGGATTACAACAATATTGGGACCAGAAGAACAGTATGAGTTTGGATGGCCTTCCCGCCCTCTTAAATCTAGCACCCGTCTCCGGCTCCAGTACTCCGGTCCCGTTCGGACGTATCGATGACCGAACACAAGCGACATCCTCAAATCTGGCAAATGGCACATTCTCTAGCCCAAAGGCTTCATATACGCCTGCGGAAGTCAAGGCAATTGTCATGAGGGAGCGGAGACGCCTATCGTCGAATTGGCAAGCGGACCTGTACATCTGGGCATCGATTCTGGTTCTAGGGATCGCTTTGGGCTTCGGATTACGGAACCCGATTCAGCAGCTTCTCAATAGGATGTAGTGGTCGTTCCGATAGTACGATCATGGATTCGGCATGCTCTTGCTTTACGGCCATGGCCACCAGCTCAGCCACCTCGTGCTACGCGGAGACGAGCTCTAGCATCTATTCTCTGATCTGCGTGGAAGCGAGGGTGATGAGATGGTGAATCCAGTGAGCAACTCGCTTAGACTCGTATTCATGTTCCAAGTGTCCTTCCTCTGGGCTCTTGCAGTACTGGACAAGCTAGGTCGGTGTCCCGATTGGATGATCCGGCTGGAATTGTTGGCATTTTTCCCATAATCAATAGAAGCAGTGTGGTTTATCTTCGTCCAGGATAGCCCCACGAACGCTGCAGCTGTTTGGATTGCAGTTCTGATCCAGGGCCATCATAACAGGGAGACAAGCTACTCACCTGAATCACCTGATATCGTTGTCGACGTTCATATGCGACGGACGATCGACATGTTTTCGGAAGCAAATTATTATGAGTTGCAGGTATGTGAAGTGTATGAGGGGTATCACTACAAGTATGGCAGTTCAATGTCGATTTCCCGGTCGATTGACGGGACTGAGAAGCTGTTTCAACCGAATCGGTCACCCTTCACAGTTCTCGGGCACGCCAGTCACTATGTCGCCCCCCACGGGTTCAATCAGCGCCAAACGGCAGGTCATAGCAAAGACGGAGGCGGTTGAGCTGTTAAAGTCGAAGTATGTGCAGTTATCACTGGTCGCATGTCGAGGCATTCACGCTGAAGTTCTCAATTACATGACAGCCTATTACTCGAAGTTCTCTCACCTGGCAATTTCGATGTATCAGCAATCAAGGCTGAAAACCTGGACTTGGCGTGCGCTGCCGTGAAGAGGCTCAATTCGCTCGTTCACAATGGTTCGCCTGACACTCAAGCCCGCACCCTCGATTTCATCCAGACCACTTTTACTGAGACGACATCGACGGCTATCGCGCAGACGGTCGTTGAAGGAATGGTGACTGTCACCGACAGAGCGATAGCTACCAAAGCACAGGACCTGCTACAACTTTTCGCATTGTTGTGTCATGCCTTGACCAGTGTGCATCAACACCATCAAGCGCAATCCATTGCAACGCCATTCTTAAATCAAGTAACCAGCAACGGATCGACATCGCGGCTTCGTGCAGCGGGATCCAAACCAGCTACCATGATCTTTTGGTTTATGCAGAGCTTTGCACCTGTTGAAAGCCTTCCCTCGACGTTGATCGACGACGTCCTTGCAGGAATTGACGTCTCTGGGGAATCTGCATACCGAGGCCGGCTTGTATCGGGGCTCGTCCAGAATGAGGCTTATCTCAAAAAGCTTGGATTCCAGAGCTCGGAAGAAGGAGCCACAGTGCTCCTTAAACAGTGGTATCAACCTGGGCACCTCTTGAGATCCGACTTGTCTGCAATATCAATACACCTGCTACCGCTGTTATTACAACAGCATCCAAAGCTGGCCAGGAGCGTTCTGCAGGACTTGCGAGATTCAACAACGGCAAACGAGACCGCCGGCAGATTCACATATATTCCGGCTTGGACCGCTATCGCTCGGGTTGGAGTGGCCACATCCGGTCTTAAGCTTGCTGAACTGGATTCCTCAAGCCTCGAGTGCGCCATGCATCATGGAGACGATGAAATTCGATTGGGAGCTTGGTTCATCCTGAGTCGATGTCAAAGTCCGACAGATCAAATAGAGGATATTGCGTTGGGTGAAGATGGCCTGCTTTCGCAATGGCTGTCTAGCAATATGGCCGTTCCGAATCTGGAGTGAGTGTGGTTGTTTGCCAAGGTGTACGTTGGCTTACCTTTCCTTTCAGATTCCGAAATGATTTCCTGGCATCTTTCGGAAGATTCGTCGAGAGGCTGTACACGTCGGCCAACGCTGCCATAAAACAAACGCAGAAACCCCTGGCGTTAACGAAAAAAGGAGATCCCGAGGCTGAAAGGGATCTTGAAGAACATCGAGCTACTTGCAAAGCATACACCAGGCGCATTGTCGAATTCGTTCAATTCCTGTTAAATCGTTTCATCGATAGAAGCATCTTTCTGCCCATGTCGACGTATCATGCTAGGATCATCACGGCTTTATCCATGTTTTCGTATTTGCAGGAGCATCTCGGTCCGACGCAAGTTTCGAAGAAGGCTGGGAAGAACCAAGTAACCTGGCCATCCATCTATACCGAGGAGAGGGTGGATTGCCTGATTGCATGCCTCGGGAGCAACTTTACCGATGTTCGTAATCAGTCAGCTGAAATGTAAGTCTTGAGAAGACATATCTATCAATAGAGGCTGATCTCAACTCTCATTCCAGTCTCCAGCGCGCACCATACCCATTGCCAGGATTCAGCGACTCCTCTCACCGAGATATAATCCTTGAAACTGCGCTTGAACGACTCAATGGTGCTCGTAATACGGATGCCGAGGCAGGAGGCCTGCTGATACAGGTATTGTATCACAGCCTGCAGAAAGAAGGCGCCGCGAGTTCTTCCAGTGCGCACGTTCAACAAAATTCATCTCAGCTTCAACTTTTCTTCGCAATTTATGACCGATTAGACAGGAGGCTGGACCGTATATCGGGTTCTGCTACGTTGGAAGAAGAACCCTTACATGGACTGCTGTTAGCCTTGATGTGAGTCGCGAGCAGATCCGCAAATGCGCAGCGCTGATTCACCTCGGACATGGTAGACGGATTATATCCTGCTGGACCGCTTCAGTGAAGGGCATCGATCACAACGACCTTGCTACCCGAGTATTGAGGTCTGCCGAACAGATCTGGGATATCTGTCGACCGATCATTGCAACCCAGCAAGGAGACGACAATCAACACGAGATAGCTGGAGCTTATGACATGCTTGATGAAAACATGGACGAACGTGGACAAGGGGAGGGAAACAAGGCAGACAATATCCACTTGACGATTCTATCGAACTGTTGGAGAGCTATCAAGGAGACTAGGTGCGCCCGACCCCGCGGTTCTTTACATCGCGGTCACTAACGGGTTTCATCGAATTCGTGCTAGCAATCTGCTTGCAATATTTTTCGAAAGATTACCGGCGGAAGCGGTCACACCGAAAGTAGCTTCATCTGCTGGCGATTTGTACATGCGCTGGTTGCGTCATATTCGACATCGTGGTACATTTTCCAGCATGACGATCGCCTTCGAGAAGTTCCTGGACACCCCGACAGTATCCAAGGACACGCGCAAAGATTGGCTAAAAGTGCGTACGCGACGTTCAGGCTCTTCTATCCGTTCCATTAAAGTCTTTTCTCATCCTGATCCTGATCCTCAAGCAACAACTAGAATATATAGGTACCGGAGAAGCGGCCACAACTCGTCGCTCCGGAGCCCTGCCATACGCTGTTTTGGCGTTGGTGCACACCGATGCCAACCTGTTCGACGAGGCGTTCTTGCACCTGTCAAGCATTGTTAAAACTTCACTTAACGACCCAGCGAAGATTCACGCGATGCACTCGCTTCGCGTCATGCTGCTCGATGCTAGACATAGTCATATCTTCAAGCGGTATTTCGAAGAGAGTATAATTCTAGCTTTAGACGCGTATCGCACCGACAAGTCAGTCTTTTTCGTATACTTGACCTCTGGCCGATGACTGACGTTTTCATTACATAGTTGGAGTGTCAGGAATGCTGCCCTCTTACTTTCCGCCAACATCACAAACCGAGCCATCGGCAAGCCCCTCAACGATTTAGCACACAAGAGTTCAAGGAGGCCCACGCTGCATGAATGGATCAAGCTCTATCCACGGACACTTTCTCACTTCGAAATTATCTTGGAACGGTCTCGTGTGCGTGTTCCTCCATATACTGGCCAATTTGGCCGTCGACTCATATCTACAATGAATTCAGGATATTGACGCAATGGAACCCGCTACATTCATTATCTTGCTCATCTTGCGAAGCCTGGATACAGTCTCATCAATACATCCGGCGGCGGCTCCTGTATCGCTATTACAAAAGCTGGAGCCGCTGCTAGCGAAACGTGAGATCAAGGTAACAGCACATCATTCGTTCTTCGCCTGGCGTTTATACTCATAGTTTGTGCATCGGCAGGCTCGACAAGTGGCTGCTCAAGCATTAGCAAATCTTATAAACTTAAAAGATGCAACCAGCATCGCTCAGGAGTTGAGTCTCGATCTCGAGAAACAGCAACTGAAAGGCTTGAACAGGATCCATGGCCGCATCTTGGTTCTGGAGGGATTTCTCGCATCTCAGCAACAAAACATCGCCAGTCTACGCGCCATAACCACGTTTTCAAACCATTTCATGGCGGCCGCAGCCTCAAATCAATGGCCCAGTATGATCACACATGGCCTCATGGCGCTTGTCAATCTTCTCGAGGGTCCTGCCTCTGAATCACAAGAGGAGAGCACCTTCACTCCTGGTACTGCAAGTCATGTCGAAGTCCGTCGTATCCTAGGTCGTGGGGCAGCCTCCCTATCGATGGAATCCATCCGTCTCTTGGTTGCATCGCAAGATAGGTCAAATACGATGTCCAGCGACAGCGATATTTCGAACCGACTCTTTCAGACATACCTTCTTACCTCGAGTGAACCGCTTAAAGAGGCCCTCTTGCCTGTTTTGGGCCTTATCGCAGTAAGCAGCCGTGTAGGTCAACAATCGGCAATATACTCATCTTGCATCGCTTAGACAACTTCTTCCGATCCCGGCATGAATGCAAAAGTGTTGAATCTGATACAAGAAGCCGGCCAGGACCATCAGGTGAGTGTCAATCACGGCGTCGTAGCAGGACGCGCGCAGCTGAGATATATCAACTAGTCGGAGGATTCGAGACAGGCCGCTGTTTTGGCATTGCAGCCTTTCGCTAATCAATTCCGACAATCGACGGAACAAAACCTTTTCAATATCGCCGATCTGCTATTGCACGATGATGACGCTAATATCAGATGTCAAGCTGCTAGGTTTGTGGGTGCCGCTTTCAAAGCTGGATATCACATCTGTTCGGCAAAGGCCGAGGAAACCTTATGGAATGAAGCAATACAACGTCTCAGGCCTTCCGTCGACTTTGCTCATCGGCTGTTGTCAGAGTTGATAGACCTGCACGATATCGGTGAGTAAACGAAATGCGGAATAGCCGGAACGCCAGACTTACTTTACTTCCGTCGAAAAGAACAACTGAACTTGGAACTCATGTCGAAGACGAGCGATCTCTTCGCGGAGGAACCAGCGAATCTCTACATGGAACCATACTCCAGAAAGCAACAGCTTTTTATCGGTTTCTGCAAGTTGGACCAAGACGCACGCAATCATGCCTTGAATTCATGTCGTGACAGAATTCGACTGTTTCAGATACAACTGGATGCGGTAACTGAGAGGATAGGAGATAATGTATCCTCGCTAGACAAGCGAAGAGAGAGTTTCATCCTGCTGAAGCAGATGAACGATATTGTTAAAGCATCAGTAATTAAATTAGGATGACGATGTATGTCCAGTGTATCCACCATACCAACGTAATGTATTTGGTGCCAGATTTTTTTAGCAGTATAATCATGAATTCATGGTCGACCCCACAGTCGGCGACTCGCGAGATACCAGTTTGATCAGAAAAAAGTGGACAAGTTAAACTGCCAGTGCTTCGGGCCTAAATGAGCTAGCGTAGCCAAAGGCGCCCTCAAGCTTGAGGATGGAGGAGTTGGCTGTTTGTCGTCTGTGCTCATGAAGGGTGCCGTATGCGCCCGAGTATGGGCTCAGTTTCACTGCATTCCCCTCGAAACTTCAGTCCAGTTGTTTGGCCTTCTGGGGCGTAACCTTGTAACGCGTTAGGAAGGATTGCAAGATAGGCTCTCTTCCAGAGAGGGGTTCGAGGAGGACGAACAGTGTCGCTGTCTCCTTTGCCTTTCGCCTCTGAAGAACAGATCTGTTTCATCTTGCATTCTGGACAATGAATGAATCAGGCGGACGGAGAGTCCCTTGTTAGGGAGAAGGCACATTCTCGATGAAACTTCCGCAGCAAGCAGGTTGGTTGATTGATCATTGACCGTAATTCTGCAGTTAGGTGACCATCTTCGATGATTCCTCTTGGAGGAGATACAATATCACCTCCCTCGGCGTTCTTTCTCTAGACCAACTGGTGCCGCATTCCTGTCTGCAAGAACACTGGATGCGATTGAGGCGCTGAACAAATCGCTCATCCGCGTGTCCAGCAAAGTGTCTAACTGATGGTTCAGGCCTTCCTCTCCGTTCACCTTCAGAGATCAGGGAAAGACGTGGCAAGTTTCTGTGAACGAGTGCGTCTTTGCACCATCGAACGCGAACTCACTTCATTCGGGAGATTCGACAGTTCGTCCTTTTGGTCTCCTTTCTTGCGCCTTTCAAACGCCTTTCTTTCTTGCCGACGATGGGGCTCCATCCCTCGAAGAGCAAGGAGTCGAGGGGTCACAGGCGTGTCGCGTGAGTCTTTTGAAGCAGTGGCTGATTTTGCCACTGGACTGGTTACCGCAAGGTCTTCCAGCTCGGCGAGCAACAGGTCATCGAGCTGAGCTAGGATCCTGCTAGTCCTGGGTGGCGCATCCAGCTTTGGTGTCCCAGTATAAGCGGGCAGTTTGGGGATCACGCCAGGCAAAGCGCATTCAACCGAATCCGGAAGTTGGATGTCGCTTGGGAGACGCTTGTCGTTCGACTGAGAGCCATCATTCTGTTGCCGGGTAGCTGCCTGCCCAACTTCTTTTGCGTTCACCTCCAAACCGACCACCGATGAGGTGGCGGACGCTGAAGCTTCTTTCACCAATTTAGGCAGGATGGTGCCGACTGATGGTTGTGCAAATGTTTCCGACAAGTCCGTTTCATAGCCGGAAGCATCAGAATACGAAGATGCATCGTCCGAGAGCGTTTCATCACTGCTGATGGACGAAGGTGACTGTGGCTCTAGGGAATTTGCTACTTTTCCGGGTCGCGCTTGAAGTGAGGTCGCCTTCATTCCATGCACGGTGCTGTTGGCTTTCTCTGATTTTTCTGAAGTATTGTGGGACACAGTGGCGGCAGGCGGGGGACGCAGTTCGGACACCGCCAGACTCCGTGGTACGTTCACATTATTATTGTCCGTCGCGGAGTGCATACCTAGCGAATTGGGACCGCTTGAAGTCGTCGACTCCGACATAATGAATGTATCCTCCATACCTGAGATCTTTGCACTTTTGGCTGGTACTTCCGGCAGAGGCATGCCACCCTGCGACGCCATTACTCTGTCGCCAAAGTCTCCAGTCGACATAGTATCATTGTCAACAATCCACCATATCAGCAGGGACGACTGCAGAAAAATCATCAGGGGCGCCCTCCCGCCCTCGTCGTGCACCGGCGAGTTGTCGATAGTGCGCTCCGCATAACTGACGAATGATTCTACGACTTGAATCCCTGCGCTCGTGATCCAGTAATCAATCCATTTGGCAGTTCGGAGCTGCTGAATTGCAGGAATGGCAGGCGATGTAGAGATGTTGCGGTCTTCCTTGAACGTACTGTGATTATCAGATAGACAACCGAATGAGATCACGCTCGGCACCAACCACAGCAAAACCTGAACCAGCTCCTTGGTCACTCCCCAGGGATCGATTACGAGGACGCCAGCTGCCAGGACCGTGATGCACCATAGCACATCCTGAGAATCGATGCCGAACGGGGAGAGCTTGAAGTGTAGCGCAAGAAATGGCTTAGATTTGAGGATCTAGAGCATGGGGGAAGCCCAGGGATCAGAATTGCAGAACGACTTCTGCAACAGAGGAGACTTGCCTGTTTTGAAACGGAGGTGGCACGGTCATATACAGCTTCTTGGCACCGTCGGGCGACAGGGAGGTACCGTATTGAAGGTGTATCGTTTCCTTTCGTCATTTCGAAACGTTCAATGGGTATGGGCGATTGCGCTCGAGAGTTCGGTACTAAACAAGTAGGCGCCCAAGTATGCGTCCAATGTTGCTATGATTTGACACCGCTTGTACAGACCGCACACTCCATGCATCCTAGGGAAGGGCCAGATCGATGCTTGTCGTATATGTTTGTAGTAACCTCAATCCGGTCATGTCCCTTTCACATAGCTTGGCCTAGCTGAAACACTTCAAAGGAAGGATGGAACCGGCGACCCGAGGACAATGGCAAACTAGGCAATAGCCGGTAATCGTTGTATTGAGCATTGCCGTTTAAAGCTTGTTTCTTGCTAATTCAGCGTACAACGGTAGATCAAAGCGGGACAGTCAAAGCGCCTGGACCGTCTATTGCTTGTCGGCGATGGGGACGTCCTTGCCGGTCATCTTCTTGATGCCAGATCGGAGACCGTCACTGAAGAAGGGGACAAGTGTATCAGATCGGTTCAAAACGGTATAAAAAAATGAGAGCGTACCTGATCTTCTCGGTGGTGGATGCGTTCTGGCCGTGACCGAACTTCTTCATTCCGGCGTCAACACCCTATAAATCGGACAGACAATCAGAACCGCGATCGCGAATCCTAAGATTATAAGCGGACGTACCTTGTCCAAGGCATCCTGGTTGCCGGTGGCTCCAGTGGTAGAGGTGGTGGTTCCGGGGGCCTGCATTGTGTATGTCAGCTGAGGGTTTGAGAGGTGTAAGGCTGGAATGGGGGAAAATGAAGAGTGCGGGAAGGCGAAGATCAGCTTATTTATACAAGTTCATGATGCGATAAGGCTATCTCACGCGCAGCTCGCAGGCAAATCGACTCGACGGTGATGCTGATGACAGCTTGGAATGAGCTATGACGTCAAGCGGATCCACTTCGATTCCGAATCGACTCGTGTCGGCCGCCGGAACCCATCTCGATCACTTCTTTGCTTGTTTACAATCCGTCTACACTGAGTTTTGGAGAAGGTCTTCCTCTTCCTCAAAGTACTAGGTCTACAGCTTCTGTCGCTGCTCATCTGCCACGAGTCTACCGGGACCCCTTCAAAGCGTTAGGCCTTTGGCTTTCAACACTACCATGCCGGCCTCAAGACGGACCGCAGCTGGGGCACCCCGCTCAAAAAAAGCCAATTCCACAAAGGCTGCCGCGAAAGCTGCAGCTCCCGCTAAAACAGCCGAACAGATCGCTCTAGACGAACACGACGCCCTGGTGACTTCCGCCAGTAAACTTATCTACGCCGTCACTTACTCCCCCTTGGCGGAAATCAAGAAACTACTGAAGGAAGGCGCGCCGACGTGGTATCAAGAGGAGTCTATGGGATGGAATTGTTTGCATTTTGCGGCAGAGAGGGGAGATGCAGATGTCGTTAAAGCGTGTCTGGGTGCTGGTGCTGTTTGGAACGCAGGTGAGAGATGAGAGATCTTGTACATAGTATGGAGGTTGGATTCACCGTTTCTCCATTTGCGTCATAGTCGATTTCTTGGGTAGGACTCCTGGAGATATCGCTCTGTCGATCAATGACGAACGATCATACGTCATGATACGGAACGAAGGTATCAGGACCGGTACGCTTAGGTCCTTCATCCTCTACGCATATGATTTGATTTCATCGTGACCCTTCTCCCTTCGAAGAGATGCTTCACTACGCCCTCAAAGCAGCGAAAGGCGCGTCGACGGAGCAAGACGACGAGGAAGAGGATGGCAAGCCCGAGGAAAGCACGGAACAAGAAACGCAGGCCCCAGGGGAATCATCAACGACGCAACTTACCTCGACGGGCATGACTCTGAGACACGAAGACAAGACTTCTGCCGGAGACAACCTCGAGTACTTGAAAAGCAAGCTAGTATGGGAGATGGGAGATGATAGAAAAGAGAGAGTCTGTGATGCCGATGGAAACGGGCGAGTTCTTTCTTGCATGAGTCGTTTGCGGGCTTCGTCTTACGATGTTTGAATTGCAGAGTCATGATGGGCTGGGAGGAGCCGCTCATGAAAGAGCACGTACGGCTCATGTGCGATGCTCACCCCAAAACAAAGGCTGGGGAGGGTTTGAACATATTGAATATCGGGTATGGTCTTGGAATTGTATGTACTTGCGATCTTACTGCTGTGGCATCAGCGCTTATTCCACACGCCTTGCAGATCGACGACATGTTCCAAGACCTTAGCCCAAAGCCCGTATCGCACACCGTCATCGAGGCCCATCCCCAAGTACTGGAACATATCAAGAAGAGGGGTTTCGACCGGAAGCCCGGAGTGAAGATCCTAGATGGCAGATGGCAAGAATGGTGTAAAGAGGATAAACTCGAAGACCTGCTCAAGGCGACCGAGGAGAATGGAGGTGGATTTGACATTGTGTTTATCGACACCTTTGCGGAAGGGTATGAAGGTGCGTAATCGGTCTCGGCCCTTTTCGTAGCGAAGGAAGCTGATTCGTTTCTCCCCGTATAGAACTCAAGGACTTTTTCGAAGTCCTACCAAACATTCTAGCCGGTCCTGAAAGCGTGTTCTCTTTCTGGAACGGATTGGGAGCTACCAGTAAGTACCTCTTGCGTATGACATGGCAGTGTCGTGCTGAATTAGCTACTCTCGTAAAGACGCCACAATCTACGATGTTGCCTCGAACCTTGCGGAATTGCACCTAGATGATGTTGGCATGAAGGTGCGTCAAAGGATCTCCACGAACAGGTTCATCATCCCAACTCATTTCGTTTGAATAGACTGAATGGCACGACCTCATTGTCGACGAAACTATCGCGGAAGCCACGTGGAAGGGCATCAAGCGGAAATACTGGGATTTACGGGTTTACAAGCTGCCAATCGCTACCATGAACATCTAGAATCTAGGGTTCTGCATCTATCGCATAACATCCCAAGAGAAACAATGACCATCGATCAAGCCAAGACAGCCGACGATTCTCGTGTATACGCGGCTTTGTCGTGTTTGAACGGCGTTGCCAGCCTTCGTAGCGCACTCTATTCATGGGCAATGCTACTGGTACAGCTACAGACTATGACTATTTTACACTCGATTACGACAATATACAGCAGGCCATCATACTGCCATCATACAAGCTGTGCGAGGCCTTTCTCTTCGGCCCATCGGCACTCTACGGCACTATCTCCTTTACCTGTCTTTTCTAACACCGCAGGCGGGATGCTGATCGGCGATCACCGAACATTGAAGGCTAAATTTGAAAGCAATTTTAATTTACCGACTGACACAAATCGCGATTCACGGCCAGAGCCGCTCGGCCACAAGATCCCGGTTGGCGAAGACTATGACAGAAAACTCCCAGCGGTATCGACATCCTTCTATGCAAGCCAGAGGGCTCCTTGGCATCCATATCTATCGAAGTACGCGTTGAACAGTCTTCACCAACACTTACCGTACAGCTTGCATTTAAGCCGCTCAACGTTGGTGAGCGACTCCCATTGCGACTTTCCGTCATCACATCGGCAATATCTGTGCCGTTGTATGACCTACTAGCGACAATGTCGATACAACAGAACATATCATCGCCACGAGCGGCACGATCGAATTCGCTATCATCAATGCGGTCGAATTCCGAGCGGCATCTGCGATTTTCGTTGGCGCGAATGGCCTCGCATGAAGCAAGCGAGATACCTCTCACCCACCCAGAAGAAGCGGAAGAGCAGGACGAGTCAACGCGGATATCAACCCCCGACCTCGGGACATCCCAAACTTCGACCACCACTGAAGAGCCAAAGTCGGCACACGAGAGACCGAGAACGACACGCATCGAAGAAGAGGCGGAATACGCTTTAGAGGAAGGCTTAGAGGCGGCAACCGGACGAGCTCTTCAATCATCTGCTTCTTTGGCAACCGACACACAAACAACAACAGCAGATTACACTCAGCGAAGTTCTCTGGATGGGCACGACGTGAGAGCCGAAGGTCAAGACTTGGAGGCGCAGGAGGCGGACGGATCAAACCCTCGAAAGGGCAAAAGACGCAAAGAAGTCGAGCTCGATGACCAAACAAACCTTCTCCCAGTCAAGCAGATCATAATCGTCTTTACAGGCTTGAGTGCTGCGCTTTTTTGCTCATTATTAGACCAGACTATGTAAGTCTTGACAGATGGCTCTACGGATGGCGCACTGACCCAGAACCTGTCATAGCGTATCTACCGCTCTTCCGGAGTTGGGAAGGGTATTCCAACGCGCCGACATCTCTAGTTGGGTCGCAACGGCCTACCTGTTGACGAGTACAGCTTTTCAACCGATATACTCGCGACTAAGCGATATCTTTGGAAGAAAGGCGATTCTCTTGCTTTCCCTAGCTATTTTTTGGGTGGGAAGCCTGGCATGCGCCTTGTCGAGGACTATGATTCAATTAATTGTCTTTCGTAAGTTTCCGGTTTGAACCGACCATGTTTCTCCGTGATCACCACCGAAGATTTATCTACTGACTGTCTGCAAACACAGGTGCACTAGCTGGTGTTGGTGGGGGCGGGATCTTGACAATGGGTGGGTTCTTGAGAGGCTTTGAGGAAAATGTTCTGGCGGATATGAGGGCTGATATCCAAATTACAGTAATGGTCTGCATTTCCGACGTTGTAAGCCTAAAAGATAGAGGAAAATATCAAGGAATTCTCGGTGGCGTTGTAGCGTAAGTCTCCTCGAGGGCAGTCCGATAAATTGTCTGGCCCGGGCCTAACCAATCGATTCGGACAGCTTGAGCAACTCCCTCGGACCAGTGCTTGGCGGAGTCTTCGTAGACAAGGCGTCCTGTAAGTTATGCCTTGTTTGATCTGATATTCTAAGCATCTTCTGATACTTTACTTTGCGCTTCAAGGGCGATGGTGTTTCGTAAGTTATATATACGGTCGCAGTCCACATGATCGCTGATATTGAGGCATGGGTACTGTCACAGTGGATCAACCTTCCCTTGATCGCCATTGGTATGGTAGTGTGCGTCTTTGCACTACCGCTTAAAGCAGTAAAAGGGGACATCAAGAGCAAGCTGAAGAAGGTGGATTACGGTGGATCCGCATTGACACTGGCCTGGGCGGTACTCATTCTTCTCCCATTAAGTTGGTAAGTTCAGATCGGTAATGTCCCTGACATTCAGCCCCTTTTCTCATACGCGCTACCTATAGGGGAGGAACGCAGTACGCTTGGGATTCCGCGGGCGTGATCGCACCCCTGGTCATCGGAATCGTGCTCCTTGTCTTCTTCATGTTATATGAATGGAAGATTGCATCCTTGCCTCTGTAAGTTAGGGATAACTGATATACAGACAAACATACTGAACCGCCGCCTGCTCAACAGAATTCCAAGTATGTGCTCAAATAGCGCTCCCGACTTTCGCGTTTGACTGATCATTGGCAAATCATTCATCGACACAAGTGCACATCTTCAAGGACATCACCGTCGCTGGTTCCATGGTCGCTACCATTTTGTCGGGCATGGTTTTCTATGTGAATCTGTATTACGTGAGTGACAGTTGCTTTCCGGGGATGTGCAAGGTGTTGATCCCCGTTGCCAAACAGCTCCCACAATACTTCCAAGTAGTATGGGGAGCAAGCGCCATTCGTTCAGGGGTACTGCTCCTGCCCTTAATTCTCGTTCAGACTGTTACGTCGTTCACGTCAGGGATGATCGTCAGCAAGACCGGTGACTACCGAGTGAGTTTCGGTCAATGCAAAAAACATGGCACCAATCTAACCGACCGCAATCAAAGGTGAACATCTATCTAGGTTTCGCTATTTGGACGATAGGTCAAGGACTACTCACGACTATCGGCAGAGATACTTCCCTCGGGAAACTCGTGGGATACCAGATCTTGAGTGGTGTCGGAGCCGGTCAGACGTTTCAGACGACGCTGGTGTAGGCCCGATTTCCAAACCTGAGAACCCCCTTCTTCTGCTCACTGTCTTGTTCCATACTCTCGTAGTGCGATCCAAGCTGCGGTATCGCGGTCTGAAATGGCAGTCGCCACGGGTGTCAGAAACTTTATTCGAATGTTGGGTAGGTGTTGTTGCTAATGGAGGAGGTTTTAGGTCACTAATCTGCAACGATTCGCCAGGTGGAACGATTGCTCTCGCTGTATGCTCGGCCATTCTCAATAACAGTGTCAAGTAAGCCGCGCAGCTCCTTGCCCGATTGACGCTCATGCCGACCACCTTCCATCCACAGATCGTCTTTGACAAGCGTCAATGTCGGTGCAGACGTTATTAATCGAATAATTTCCGATCCGACACAGCTCGCAGGTATGGGATTGTCAGCTGGTATCCAGGACGCTGTATTGGACGCGTATAGTGAGTTATCGTCTTGACTTCCCTTTATCGGTTCTCACCATCTTTTTTTCGTACAGCCGGTGGTATCCGCAACATCTACTACTTTATGACTCCCTGCGCCGGTGTAGCATTTTTCGTCAGTGTGTTCTTCATCAAGGCACATGACTTGCGGAGAGACGACGAGAAGGCGTTGAAGGAGCAAGGCAAGCAGTGGGCAGAGAAACATAGCAAGAAGCACAAGCACGAAAGGAAGATGTCGCAGCAAGGCGAGCAGCAGCAGGAACCGGATGCTCCTGCGACCGAGGCCAATGGAAAGGAAGGCCGTTGATAGACAGGTATAGAGCTTGTGGGAGTTGTATCTATAGTCGTATATCCTTGAGATATTCTTGTATAAGGAAAGCGAACGACGCCTACATATCGTCATATAGATGGACGGGTCCAGGGCTCATCGCCTAAACGCATCCTCTCAAACCTCCGCGCCATCATCCTTTTCCAACTCCCTGATCCGACCCTGAACAAGATCAATCACCGTCCTCACACCCTTCATAACCCCCAAATCCGGCCCCTCCCCATCCGCCAACCTGGTATGCGCAAAATCAATCAACCGGACCGTAAACGGCCTCGGAACTCGATCTTCCGCATCTTCATCCGCGAACCGTTCCTCGTCGTGCTCCGTATCCGTACCCTGGTCATCATCGTTCGCGTCTTCCTCGGTGTTTGTTTGCGGCGGGGACGTGCGGTTCGATCGGACACGTTTGGGAGAAGGAGGGGGTGATCCGTCGAGTAGGCCGAATCCTTGGGACCCGTCGTTACGGTCCGCCCCAAACGAACCAAACACGTGCGAGAAGAATGATTTCTTCGTGCCCTGCCCGTCGGTGCCTTGTGGACGACCGGTCTGCAACAGGATCTGATCCTCGGATTCGCCGTCAATGTCGGATAAGTGGTCTGGCTCGTCATTTCCAGGGAATAAATCATCATCCAGCCCGTCAGCCCTACTTGTTCCCGCGTCAACCAACTCCCACGAATGGCGCAAACGGTGGACGTCCCCTTCGTAGATGATCAACAGCGAGGCGCCGATGAACCGGATTTCGAGGTGTGATAGTAGCGCGTAGAATGAGCCGAGCGTTGCGGAGAGGGCGTGGAGGACGCGTAGGATGTCGGTGCGGTGTGCGGATGGGGGACGGCGCTCTGACACGATGAGGGGACTTGCCTCGGAACATTGTACATCTGCACCCCGTTCCGCCGAGGATCCACTGACAACGGACACAAACTGCCCAAAAGCGACTGACAACTCTTCCGGTTTCAAAGTCCGACAACGATCCCTATCCATCGTCTCGAACTTTTCTCGCCCCGCATTCCATGTCTACGCACGCATCCCAAACGAATCAGCCTCCCTTGCCTCCTCACCGAGCGGACGAAAGGAACGTACCTGAAACCCAGTGATCGCCGCTCCAGTCACCGTCGAACTCCGGATCTTCATCTTTGCCTCCATCTTCCGTGCCTTTTCCTCTGTTGTTGCCGGGTCTGCAGCATCGTACAGGACTGTGCCGAGCTTGATGTCCATTATACTGGGGTGGAGGAATGGGATGGAGAGGTTTGAGAGGATGATGCACTGTTTGGGGGTTAGCCTTGGGGCAGATTGATGTCTGCGGGGGAGGGGGGGACTTGCCTCTGATGATGGATTGATGGGCGGTTGGTTGGGAGTGCTTGCGGGTGGATCAACGGACGGCCGAGGTTGGACTTTAAGAGTCCCATAGAACCTCGGCAAGAACTTTTTCAGATGGCCAAGCAGGAGTTCTCGCCTGATCAGGGAACCATCGGTACCGGCATTCAGCCTCGTGGGCTCTACGGTAGCCAGAGGGACTGTGGATGGATGTAGCGGTGCAGGAATGGAGTGCAGGAGTTGATAGAACGCGATCTCTCGAGGGGATGCGGGCTGCGTAGTCAAGTACGTCAGGAGATGAAGCGGGAGTCAGTGCGCGTGTGGGCTTACTTTGATAACGAGTGTGCCCGATTCGTCCGAGGTGACATTCGGATGTCCGCCTATCTGGTGTTGCAGCTTCATTATATTGCGTCGACGAGTCTGGGAAGAGGAGAAGCAGCGTTTCAGCCAGCCCGGCTGGTCTTCAGAAGTCGTCCCATCACCGCGACACGACCCCGCTTCCCCGGCGGCCGACCCCGCGCGCGCTGATTGCTTCCGAAACTTGGCTGCCGCATGGAATGAGGAAGAGGAAAGTGAACAATAGATTTTGGACGAACAATGTGCGGCTGCTCGGTTTTCGTGTGCGCTGCCTTGTTCCCGCGAGTATTAGAGCGCTCGTGCGTTGGTTGATTTCCCCTATCGCATTCGCCCCACCTTGGTGCATACCACATACCACCATCCACATACCCATAATGGAACACTTTAAAGTCGCGCCGTACTACAGATGCGTAGAGGTTATCGGGGAAGGAGCGTATGGTGTCGTCGTGTACGTTGCGCCATTTCCTTCCGAACCGCTCCTGCTGCTGCTGCTGCTGACTGACTGCCGCACAGATCCGCAATCCATCAGCCTTCCGGCACAAAGGTTGCCATCAAGCGAATCACGCCGTTCGACCATGCAATGTTCTGTACCCGGACCCTCCGCGAGATCAAGCTCCTCCGACACTTCAGGCGAGTCCCTTCCTCCCCTTCTCCCACGTGGCTGCTAAGCTGATCCCACGACATAGACATGAAAACATTATAGCGATCCTCGATATGATCCGGCCACAGACATACCAAGATTTCAAAGAAGTATACCTCATCCAAGAACTAATGGAGACTGATCTGTGAGCCCGCCTTGGACCCTCAACCGGGGGAACGCCACTGATCCGTTATGTAGGCACCGAGTGATCAGGACCCAGGAATTAAGCGACGATCACTGCCAATACTTTATCTACCAAGTACGCCTTCCCCTCCCACCCGCCGTCCGCAACTCACCCTCCCTCCCCGCGCAGACCGTCCGAGGCCTGAAAGCCCTCCACACAGCAGACGTCCTCCACCGGGACCTAAAACCCTCAAACCTGCTCCTGAACGCAAACTGCGACCTCAAGATCTGCGACTTTGGTCTCGCGCGCTCGTCCGCGCATCCGCCGCCGGATGCGGCCGGTGGGGGGAATGCTTATATGACCGAGTATGTGGCGACGAGGTGGTATCGTGCTCCGGAGGTTATGTTGTGTATGTATCCCCCCATATTCCTTGCCATTCCCTTGTGTTTCGCCCGCGTCGCCGGGAGAGAACTGATCGCCCGCGTGTGTGTGTAGCGTTCAAAGAGTATACAAAGGCCATCGATATGTGGAGCGTGGGCTGTATTCTCGCCGAGATGAGTGAGTCCTGCGCGTGTTCCCTCGCGGGGTAGAAAAGCTGATGCCGTTCGGTGGTGGTAGTTAATGGGCGGCCGTTGTTTCCTGGACGAGGTGAGTTCTGGTGGTGTGTACGTTGATGGTCGGAGCTGACGTTGTTTTTGTGCGTAGATTATCATCATCGTAAGCCCGTGCGCGACGAACCAAGGCTTGTCATTCATTTTCGTACGTGTTGATCGTGGTAGAACTGTCCTTGATCCTGGATGTGGTTGGAACCCCGAGTGTACGCCGTCCGATCCGCTACGAAAATCACAGTCGCTCATCCGGTGTTTGATACTCGAACAGATGGACGATTTCGACGAGATCACATCCGCACGATCAAAGTAAGCTTTCCCTCTACCCCCGCATCCATCCCCGGCACCTCACACTGCCTTCACGAACCCAGAGACTACCTCCGACAACTCCCGTTCCGCATGAGACGTGATTTCAACGAGGTCTGTCCAAAAGCAACCCCCAAAGCCATCGATTTCATCAAACGATGTCTCACGTAAGCCCAGCGGACCGTCCGCAGAGCGCTGCTGATCCGGTTAGTGTGCAGGTTCTCTCCGACGAAACGGATGACCGTGCAGCAGGCGCTACAGCATCCGTATTTGGAGGTACGTAACCCCCTCACTTTTTCGTCCGCGGGATGTTCACTCTGCGTTTCGTGTTCGTTTTGACAGCCATATCACGACGACCAGGACGAACCCGCCGCGGACCCGTTGCCGCCCCTGTTCTTCGACTTTGACGATAACCCAGAGATGCAAAGTCGAACGGTGCTCAAGGGTGAGTCCCGGCCTACTCGCCGTATTCTTTGATAGCGACTAACTTGTTGTGCGTTGGTAGAGCTGATTTACAAGGAGATTATGGTGGCGCCGAATGTGAATGGGCGGTAGATGGGTTGTTGGTTCGCTCGGAAGATCTGTGTAGCGACTGGCTCGCGAGCAGGTGGGTCCGTGCGCGGTGTTGTGCTGGGGGCTGGTATTCCCGTTCTGAGCGTATAGCGAGGGTATTAGATAGTTTACGACTGTTTTCTTATTGTATGGCATTATGGTTTTATCGAGCATTGAGATTTTGGGCGGAGGGTGTTCTTTGACCTGGTGCTCTTTGTTCGAATGGGGATGGCGGACACGCTATCGAGCTGTGGCGTTGCGTCGCATTCGCAGGTCGATGGTATATCTCGAGAAATTGCGCAGACATGAAAACACGTCGACGATAGTATTTGATGTCTCTTCCGTACGTGAATTAAGCTAAAGACGACAAGTCCCTAATAACATTTGATGCCTGCCCTCGCTGCCAAGGCCACACCTTCGTCCATGGCCCTTCCCCGGAGTTACTCCTTCCTGTGGGGGATCAAGTCCTTCAGACATGGGTGACTGGAGCCCTGACGACCGCTGCTGGCGCGTCAGTCCTCCTTTAGCTGCAACTCAAAGGAGGCCTCCATTCATTTTGGCGCTGTGCGTCACTCTTTGATTGCGATCAGCTCCAATGGTCCCTGACAGTAAGGGGCAGGGTATAGTCTCCTTTCTGAAAGTCCAAAATATGTCACTCAATATATACGCAACCCGCGACACCGGGCAAGACGAATGCCGCCAAGCGACAATCAGCGATTCTCAGCAACCCCTGCGTTCACTGTGGTCGCGAGCCCTAAGTACTCTTGAGACAAAAGACACGCTACTATCCTTCTTTGAGCAACTAGCCTTGCCATGCGCTTCTTCACCTTTTCCGCAGCCGGATACTCAAGGTAAGTTTTTCGAAGTGCAGTCAGAGGTTGCCCATCCGCTAACAACAGCTGGTGTCACTTTTTGCTTACCTGGCAAGACTCTCCGGTGGCCAAGACGACCCGTCGATAAGAAGACGAACTATCACAGCAGATGCCCGAAGTCTCCTCGATCCCAGCCTGGCTGAATCCTCACCCCCTGAAACAGCTACCGACGTAGAATCGCAACCGAGTCAACCGTCCCCGTCTGGCTTCCTTGGAGCCATTGCTGTGGAGGCTCTTGCCGGCCTGAAACGCAGCATTCGTAGCAAGCGTCATGCCCTCCAAGCTTCCGAAGCTTTCAAGGCGAGCCAACGATTCGACACTCTTGAGGTGGCTTGGCGTGAGCGCTTGAGTGAATTTAACGAAAAAGAGTGGGCGGTGTCAGGAGGGCGGAAGTGGGATCAGGAGAGTTACGGTGACCAGAAAGGTCGTGAGAACTATGCTATCAGTTTAGCTTATGTCATGATGACAGATTCCGCTGGTCCTTGCATGTCATTGATGGAAGGCAAGTGAAATTCCCAGAACGCGTAGGATCAGTGTTGATCATATGCCTCTTTTTGGTTTTACAGCGAAGGCATTGATACGGTCAAAATTTCGAGGGGAACAGAACTCTCTCGATTCCTTGTTGAAACTGATGGATAAGTACGACAAGCATTATGGGCCCGGCTCGGAATTCTACAAGGACACCATACACGATAAAGAATCTGCTGCGCCGTCAGAACCTTAGGGAACGAGCAACTTTTGAGGCAGCCGAATCTGGCAAACTCGTTGCCATCGACGCTATGTGCCAAGGTGTCGCCTTCGAGTTGGACATACGACATATTTGACTGTAATTGTTATATACTGTTGTTGCAAAGCGGGCAATATTGACCTGGCTAACTAACGAAAGCCTTCAAAGGGTTTGTAATCGTCATTGTTATTCGCTTCAGGTCTGTCTTAATAGTACCTGCTAGCGATCGCTTGACTGTCATGCCAGTCCTTTCTTCTTGCCTATCAGCGTAAGGCGCGGGAGGCTATCGTCTTTGCCAATAATGTACGCGTGCCCTGATGCGACTGAAATTTGAAATGCGTTTCACTCTTGCAGATCTTGCAGATGCCGTTTCCTTTGTGGCGGTACACCCACGTGCGACGACGGACTCTCCCATGCGTACACTCCAACAACTGAATAGGAAAGCCCCAAAGGCATTTGAGCAGCAATCTGCGCCCTTTGGAAACGTAGCCAGATATCCTCAACTAGAAAGGGGGAGTTCTCAACATCGAGAACCAATACCGCATAAAAGCAATTCGCAGTGGCATCCTGCCCACTCATATAAACGCTGAACTGCCTTGTTTCCCAATCCTTTGCTTGCAGGGAGTTGACGAATATCCTATAAAGCCCGGAGATCTGGAAATTAGTGTTCCCAATCTTCCTCTGCAGCACGAAGACATAGCAGCACGAAGACATATAACGTTATGAGCGACAACAACAGCAGCAGGCTTCGCCCGTTATTGACCTCCTTGTACGTGATTCAAGTGCTTTCCATTTTTCAACATGGCCTGAGATATGTCCTATCCGGACTCCACGTTGAAGCTGAACCCCTTATCTCTGTAGGTTTACGAGGCGGTCAGCTCCAAGTGCGACATCCACCTCGGACTCGGACCCACAAGCCGATTCTACGAGGTCAGTCAGTCGGATGGATCCGTCTGTAGAAGTGAGCCGCCTTCTTCGTCTTCCTCGATCACTATTGTTACTAGCATAAGGTTCACACTCCAGGCGCAGCGAGAGCACCACAAGTTGACGGAGGTCTGGCACCCAGTGCTCGACAAGCTAGACGCGGACTGGGTTGAGGTTTTGCACCCAAACCCGAAATACGAGAAACTCTGTGGGAACGTAGTAGAAGCTATGATTGCGGGAGTAATAGACGGGAAACGACGTGGCAAATCTTGTACTTACCCTGGGGTAATGAGTATTGAAATATTGACCAAGCAACAAGGTAAGTCCATCTCGTCCTACCTTGAAAGGATGCGAGTTACGTTGGAAAAGAAATAGTAGTAGGCTGATATAACGATCATCCGTCACTCGACTGGAAAGCGAAGGACATAGTGCGATCGTGGTATTTCCGTCAGGCAAAATGGTACAAAGACCCCGCCAAGGAAGATAGAGCATTCCTTATCAAGCAATGTATGGACATGGAGATAGAGAAGTGCTACCCGTCAGCAGGGACCTAAGCTTCTGCTTTGTGCTCTGGTCCGTCTTATTGAATGATGATAGGTCATGGGCATTTAAGGATATGAAAGATATAGTAATTATCGCTCGAAGGTAACTCATATGTCACTGTTGCACGACACAAACGATGAATTAAGTCTATTTTTTGTAGTGAGCGAAGTGGCAGACTTATGCAACAACCTCCCGTAGATGTTTCCATTATCGCATTCAGAATCTTCTCATGCTAGTTGACTCCCTCTCAGTATTATGCGCATACAAGGGAGGAACTAGGAGCCTACCACGTATGCAGTGTCAGAGGGACACGAACGGTGGTGTATAACAAGACCGGAAACAAGGGGAGTCCCAAACGTCAAAGCCATCCTATTCGCCGTGATGATATAAGGGAACGAAACACCCGGCGTTACACCTGAAAGCTGCTTCGCTCAATGCGAAGAAGGCCGCCGAAACAGGACTATAACAAGTCTGCTCGAGAATATTGCTTGAATCGCTTACTATCTCCCCGTCGTCGGTTGTCCATTCAGCAGTAGCACCTCAGGATTCCTCGGACTGAGAATGGCGTCCATGAGACTTTCGTGTCGGTCGATACTCTGATGCAGACTACCTAGATGCTACCGAGGACGTTTTCCGACTATGATGTTGCCGCTGATGAGTCTCTATCTAACTGTGATGCTATTCAGAAATCACTATCTGAGTATGCAGCGACACATCTTAACTAGCGCAGATCCCTTTGAAGGGCACACCACGGACTCCACGGAGAGATCAATGCTAAATGTCGTACCTCTATTCCAACCGATAAAGCAAAGGACGGATGTCATGGTACCAAATCGACTGGTCGGATATCACCAAGGAACAGCAATTCCTAAACCAAAAGACAGGACAGGGATTGAGCAAACTCAAAGGGAAAGGGTCAGGTGGCTCGCGCGTTTCATAGAACTCCAACACATGGAAGTCCCGAGCAGCATGTAACGCGCGATCCGAAGACCTATCTGGCGATGATTCACGAGAGAGTGTGGTGAAGGAGTATCAGGCGAGAGAACTCAGCAATGCCGAATCCGCCGTCGTCACGATCATGCAAATCGGGCTCCATGTTTCATTAGCGGACTCAGGAGCGCAAGCTCTCGTCATTGATGCAATCCCGTTCCCAAGCGACGGACGAGTTGACGATGGATCTCTGAAAAGGACTTGAAGAGTATCTCTTGGACTTGCGACAGATAGAGATGGCGATGGAGGCGACTCTGCGACCTAGCGACTTGACATCGCAGGTCACCGCTTCGGAGCTCACGTCTGTGTCGAAGTCACGACGGTCTTGCGTTCTTCAGCTCGCTGTGACAGCGGTACGTCTAACTCTTATCCGTGATCCAGGCGTATATGGTACTGACCGACGACTCCATCGCCCGAGTTCTTGAAACCGAGATCTTTGGGGAATGTTGAGGAACTGCGTAAGAGAAAGAGCGTAGATCCCATCACGAGCAACAGCAACATAACTTTTGCAGGATACTGACCACCATACCTTCCGCAGTCGTCAAGCTCAAACACGCAACTCATACCACCTCACCTACCCTCCCCAATGGGCACCAACCTACAACAAGATCCCCCAAACCGGATCCCCATTCTCCAACCGCCACGCTCCGTGGCAAATCGACGGAACTCGTTGTTCATGATTTATGATGCAGGCGAAACCATCGAGGTTAAAGGTTACAACACGGCTCTCGGACCATGGGCGCTGTCGATACGCGTCCGTTACGTCCTTTCCGTCCATCTATCTTTCCGTGGCGTGAGGTCGGCGGTTTATTCGGTGTCTATTATTTTGTAGCCCTTGACCTGGGGAGGAGAACGAGAAGAACGAGTTAGTTGTGATCGTTGTGAGGGGAGATGACGCATCAAGCGGGTATCTCGAGACCTAGTCCTCCTCGCATCCGCCAAACAAACACCGAAACTCACCTTATTATCCCTAATCATCCCCATATACATCTCCGCCAAATAATGACACTTTTTATAATGATTCACTCCTTCCCCTCTCTGACACTTGACGAGCTCCTCACGGACGATCCGCGCTTCCATGGCCTTGATCCATGATTCCCGGATATGGGTGTCCCGTTCGGAGAGGGTTTCTGGAGCAAGGAAAAAGGTGGGTGAGTGGGTGCGTGGGATGCGGGCGGCGGGGACGTACTTTTGTAGTCTTCGATGTTGGCTGACATTGTGAGATGACACCTGACCTAGACAGTAGCCAGGAATGCCATCCTGACGCAATCGAGTTGAAACATGCCAAGCAGCGAATCGGAGATGTCGCATCGTCTATCGGAGCCGAGCGAAGGTGATCGAACGGCCGCCGCGGGCAGAGCTCACGGCCACGGGGCCCTTTTATCGGTATCCATTTTGAGGCATACTTTGCATGTATCCCAAATCCACTGCGCTAGATGCAAAAAAGCGGAAAACACCAAGCGGAATGCTCGGCGGGACAACAGGCTGCAACACGCTACCGCTCAGTATGGCACCTTCCCTCCCTGTCCCTCGCCCCCCTCGCTGCGATTCCGCCTGCTGACGCCCTCACCGCCCTCGTCACCGTTAACGACCCGCCCACCACCGCTCCCGCCATCCCCACCGTCTGCTGTATCCTCCTCGAACGGGCTCTTCAAGACATCAAGACTCTAGTCTCCACCTGCCCGTGTTCCCAACCGTCGTCTCAGCAACGCAACCGCCAACGCCCACGAAAATGACCAACTTGAGGATTCAAAAGAGGTTGGCCGCCTCGGTCGCTGGTGTCGGAAAGAGGAAGAGTGAGCATTGTGGATTGGGTTGAGGGAAGCGTGCGGGATCTGCGAGGAGGAGGAGAAGAGGGGGACGGAATGTGGGATAGATGGATAGGGAGAGAAGGACGGAAACCGCAGATCTCGCTCGCATGCAACCCGAGAGAAAACGGAACAACGCTCACAACCGCTTTCTCCTTTCCCGCAGTCTGGTTGGACCCCCAAGAGGCGACCGAGATCTCCAACGCCAACTCCCGATCCGGTGTTCGAAAGCTCTTGAAGGATGGTCACATGTAGGTGTCTGAGCGGGATGCAGCAGGGAAAGCTAGGAGATCGGTTACTGATTTGTGTGGGGTTTTGCAGCATCGTCAAGCCCACCACTATCCACTCCCGAGCTAGGACGAGGGAGCACGCCGCTGCCAAGCGATTGGGTCGACACACCGGTCATGGTAAGTCACGTTACGGAGAATCAACTCTACCATCAACATCCCCTAATGACGTTGTGTACCGCAGGTAAGCGAAAGGGTACGGCCGAGGCCCGAATGCCGACCAAGGTCCAATGGCTCCGACGAATGCGAGTCCTCCGACGACTCCTCCGAAAGTACCGAGAAGCCGGCAAAATCGACAAGCACCTGTACCACTCGTTGTACCTCAAGGCAAAGGGAAACACGTTCAAGAACAAGCGAGTCCTGATGGAGCACATCCACAAGGCAAAGGCTGAAAAGACGCGAACCAAGAACTTGGCGGAGCAGATGGAGGCTAGGCGTGTCAAGAACAAGGCTATGCGAGAGAGGAAGCAGGCTCGATTGGCCGAGAAGAGGGCTGGTATCCACGCCGTTGAGGTTGAGGAGTAGGTTCGATCCGTCACGGTTTCCAGGTCCTCGCTAACCGAAAAATCGTGTTTACAGGACCAAGGAATAAATGCATTATCGTCGCTGATAGCTTTCAGACTATAGTGGATTTGTACCCGTCATCTCGTCGTTGTGACCTTGTTACCCCGGCCGTGTTCCATGATGTTATGCATCGAGGGCATGTCACCCATTAGAGGCGGTCCAGTCGATTAGGGCAGCTTGTGCTGAATGGCGTGGAGTGCTGTCGAGATCAGGGCACATCAGCTGCTCGAAATTCCCAGACCGGAATTGCAGGTTGAATCATTTGAGTACGAGCGGTTTGACAATGGAGTTGCATCTTCTCTTCGTACACTACTTGTCGGGATGCTGTCGACGCACTTCGCACATGCTCTCACAGGTCAACTCGCGTTTGATGCTCTGAAGCCGGGAATCGCCCGCTGTCCACCTTTGGATACGTCCATAGCAGGTGGATCCATGAGCTATAGCCCACATATCTGGACCCGGCCGATTCGTACACTAGACAAACTGCCTACACCTGAGCAGAAGAGAGATCCGCCACCAGCGGAAGCAACGTTGACCTCCACCTGAGAAGCGTTCGTTGAATGATGTTTCTACGGCGACTTGATCGGGCCTGTTGATCATCTGTATTGCTATCCACGCAACCCACTATCGTCCACCCCTGATTCGCATCCAAACAGTTCGCTATTTACTAACATGACGACGAGGTAAGCCCACGCGAGACACCACCCAACCCGTATCTTACGTTTCACCCATTTCCACACTCCCTCGGAAAGGCACGATTTCTACCAAAACGACACGGAGCTGATCGTCAGTATCTACAAAAAGGGTGTACCGGCGGATAACGTCCGAGTAAACGCGCAGGCGAGCGAGGTGAGGTTCAGGGAATCGTTGGTTGAGCGAAATGATTGATGCTGACGCTCTGCTCCAGGTCGAGATCGTTGTCGGCGAGGAAAGCATCCTGCGTCTATCACCCCTCAGTGGGCCGATCATCCCTGATGGAGTCACACACAAAGTCTACGGAACAAAGGTACGTCGAGCGTTACTCCTACCCCGCGGAGCGCTCACAAGGGGTCCTCCCCGCAGATCGAGTTGAAGCTCCCGAAAGCGACGGGTGGTCCTTGGTCGAGTTTGGTAGGGACGAATACGACATACGCTGCGCCTATCTCGGAGGTTCCAGAAGCGAAGCCGCTGGAGACGGGTACGGAGGAGAAGAAGGCTGCGGGGAAAAAGAATTGGGATAGTCTAGCAAAGGAGATTGATGGCGCGGATGAGGAACCCGTGAGCATCTCGGCACGTAATCACACCTTTCCTAACCTGCCTGCATCTCCTCATAGCAAACAACACCAGACGACTTTTTCAAGACCCTCTATTCTGGCTTGGACGAAGACAGCCGACGTGCAATGTTGAAGTCGTATCAGGAATCGAATGGGACCGTGTTGAGCACGAATTGGAGAGAAGTTGGGGACAAGTATCAGACCCCTCAGCCGCCTGCTGGGATGGAGATTAAGAAGAGCTAGATTTTGTGGGAGGTTGTGCACGGTTCAGAGAGCTGTTCAGAGTATGTTGGAACACTTCAGAGCGTCCACCATGTTGTAACGCAATTCCAGAGACAATCTCGGAACCATATCCGAATACATTTCTGTAACAACACCCCGCGCGGGATCTTATACCAATCGTCTCTGACTCATGCTCCCATCATAACGCACCGCCACGCCCCCGGCCGTTCAACTAAAAGCAGACCCCAACAACCCAATCGCCGTCACCCACCAAGCCCTAAACAAAGCCTCGGTCCCCTCCTCCGCCACGATCGTCCTAAAAGCATCCACAGCCCCCCCATACGGCTCCGTCTCTGGCCTGAGACCGATGACGTCTTCCTCGACTCCGGCGTATTGGACCCCGTCGGGGAGGGCGCCGCCGTCGTTTTGCGAGGCGAGGGAGTATGGGGATTCAGAGTTTCGTTGGATGGACAAACGGGTCGTCACAACTTCGAGTGGGGTGAGGATGAAAGTTGAGCCAAACTGAAAGACCAAGAACAGGATGAACAGCGCTGGGGAATCGATCGCTCCTATACGCCGCAAGTACACTCAGCAGCTGCGCTCGTGTGTGCGGGAACAGAATGAAACTCACCGTCCGGCATCGTTCCTACCAATATATACTTGATCGACCGTGAAACGATCGTCACCCAAACCACATGCATCCCACTAACCGCCAACAGCCCCGGCGCGAGGTAGAGGGTGTAGGGTTTCGTGTATTCATCTGGGGTGAGGATCAGGCGGAGTGATTGGCGTGCGTTGTAGGGAAGTGCGTAGGGCGTGATGATGCATCTTCGATAAAGGGGTTAGCTCGGTTGCGGCGTGGGTGGGTGGGGTGTGCTTACCGATTGATGATCACCGTCATCGGAAGGGTGACTAGCGTCATGAACACTGTGAATAGTCCCATCCTACCCGCGGTATCAGACCAAACCGACCATCAATCAATCGTTTCCGGGGAGACGTACCTGATTCCTCCGGCCTCGGGAACGGAATACGACCCTTTCGGACCTCGAGTCGCCGATGCTCCGACAAAGACGATGGAAGCGATAGAAACGATCGCCGAGAATATAACGTTTGGGATCGCACCTGCGGCGGGAACCAACTTAGTTCTCTGCGCTGCGTTTGGCGATACAAGAAACGGAACGAACCCTTGTAGAGACCGCGCCAGCCCTCGATACGTTTCGTCCGTGACATTGTACCCCATAACGTGTTCAAGGTCGGTCCCACACGCGAATCGAGCCCGGATTCGAGGCCGACGCCTTTGGGGTTGTAGTTTGCTCGTAGCCTACGGAGGGGAGGTCGGTTGCGTCGACGGGGAGGGGACGGGGACGGGGACGTACCTCACGAGTGCGCCTTGAAAGGGCATCAATATGGCGGTCCCGATGACGACCCCCACGAGAAGGATGCATGCGGCTGCTATGATGGTAGCGATGAGTTCTCCTGCGCTCATTGTTGATGTGATGTCCGAGAGAGGATAGAGAGAGGATATACTGAAGACGAGGCTTCAAGACGCGGAAGGACCCCTAACCGCACCCACCAAGCCGCCTTCCTTTATTCGGCTGAGCGCGAACGAGGGCTGCGACGCGCGCGGATCCTAATGATGACGCATTCTCTCGCAGTATGGACATCGTCGCCACCGTCCTGATACAACACTCATACTATTAGCTATACAACTCCTCACTCCAATATCGGCCCATCCCAATCACCCCTCTCAAACCGCTTCTCTTCGAAGAACTTGGCAGCCTGCGCAGGTCCCATTAGCTCCACGCCTCGAGAAGATGGTACCGTACTCACAATCCGTCGTCCGGCAAAGAACCTCCCGTCTAGATCTTTTAGAGCTTTCCATGCACCTGCAGGACCCGAGAAGACTACAAAGATCCGGACAGCCTCCGTCGGCTCAGATGGTGGCGGGTACACCGCATGAGGCACAAGCCTCTCCACGATTCTAACATCCCAAACACGCGTCAGCCATGTTCGAACCACCCGTCACGGGCACTCACCCATGCTCCTTGAGTTTCTCTCCCAGATCCTCCATCGTCTCCTGATCAGCCTCATCCACACTCGCCATCACATTGACAAGACAAACAACACGACTAGGCTCGCCGTACCGTGCCCTCTCCTCCCGCTGCTTGGCGTTTTCATTCAGATTCACCAGTCGGCCTTTGGCGGACCCGGAGTGGACCCAGCCCCCCGCGGGTTTCGGTTTGTGAGTCTTGGACTTGGAGGTGTCGGCGTGTTCGGCAGCGAGGGCGTGGACTATGCCGTCGCCTGTCCGACCGAGTCCTTGGCCTTGTACGTGGCCCATCTTGCGCATCACTAGTGCCCGGCGTCAACACGAGACACACACACCCGGCAAACTAGGAACTCACTTCTCTCCGCAAACGTGCCTTGCCTGTTACGCAATGCAAGCCAAAGAATCAGCACCCCTCCCCTTTGCCCCCCGCAAATAACTAAACTCACACAACCGCCTCCAAACCAGACGCATCCCTCTCCACCTGCCTCGCCAACAAATCAACAACATCCTCCGCATCCATCCCACTCGTATCCACCATCACCACCTCCTCCTCCCGGACCACCTTTCCGTCCCCCGCGTAGGCACCGATCCCTGGCTCCACAGGTTTCGGAAAATCAGCAGCGAGCCGTTTCGCGATCGTTTCAGCTGCTAAACGACGTGCTTCGAATGTACGTTTGAATGCGTCGTCTTCCGTAGAAACGGGTGATGGTTCCGGTCCGGTGAGGTCTACTACGATTGGGGTCGGAACGGGCGGTACGGACGTCGGTGCCGTGAATGGTTTGATGAATGTCGGAGGAGCGGCCGTCGGACCTGTGGTCGAGTTGTGCGCTACGGCTGCGCCGGTGGACATTGCGAGTCTTCGTGCGTATGCTTCGTCTGCTGTTTCTGTCTTCCGGATCGAGGCGAGGCTCGGCGCGGTCGTCGGAGGGTGGAATGCGGGACCTTGTGGCGCTCGGCGAGGTTCTGACGATTCGTCGGCTGTCACCTGCCGGTGAGGGGTTTGTGACGTCGCTCCGGATGGCGGGGCGTATAGTGACGACGGAGGAGCAAACGCCCGTGGAGCTACGACATGGCGTGATTAGCCACAGATAACAAGATCCGAGAAACGGTTAGGTCCTCACCATCCCGCCTCGGCGCCTCGTCTTCACTATATTCATCCTCCTCATCATCACTATACCAACTCTTCTCACTACCGCCCCTCCCCTTACGACGCTCCCGTTCCTCCTTCTCGGCACGCGCACGTTCCTCGCGCCGCGCTTTGCGGTAGTCTCGGTATTCTTGGAGATCGTTGGGTTTCGCGGGGTTGTACGGTTCGTCGGGGATGAATACGTGGTGCGGGGTTTCGAATTGTTTCTTATTCTATCAACGAATAAGAGGGGTTACAAACGCCCCGCGAGCGCACGGCATAACCGTCCAAACGAACCTTTCTCCACTTCTTCTTCTTACTAGGTCCACCCTGTCCTCCAGGGGGACCCCGTTTCTTCCCACCCACCGCGTTCGCAAACGCGTCATTCTGGCTCTGCCCGACCTCCAAAGTCATCGACGGAGGCCGGAAGATCTTTTTCCCAGTGGCGTCGATGGGTAAGTCGTCTACCGCGGGCTTGCCTTCCACGGGTGTAGAGGTCGGTTGGACGGAGCTGGGCGTGATTGACGGAGCGGCAGAGAACGAAGTCGAGGTGGTTGCGATCCTACTTGCCGTAAAATTCACCGTCGTCACCGCTGGCTTCGCAGCAGGCTTGTTCCGCCTCGAAGCAGCTGTAGGAGCAAACCTCAACGCCGCAGACCAAGCTGCCTGTCCCGTTCCCGTCCCGGTGGTCGTCCCCGCGGGCTTGACGACCTCCCCATTCTTCTCGGTTTCTGTTATCCACGAATCAACGATACGGATAATCGGAAAAGCGGTGATGGAACGAGGTGCTCTGGTAAGGCTCAGCAAACGGTATTACGAGCAGGAAGCGGAGAGGGAGGATCTACTCGTACCGCTGATTTGGTTCTGATGAGGCGTTTCCGGCACTAGGGGCACGCTCGGTGTCGGTGCGGCCTCTGTACTGTCGGGGATGTGGTTCCTGTCGTTTGAGCCTGCGAGGAAGCTTGTGCCGGCGAAGAGGGACATGGTGGCGGTGGTAGGAGGCGATAGTTGACAGAGAATATCCCTCCCCTTGTTCAAGTCGTTTCTGATGAGCGTGTCTTCGCCAAAAGAGCAATCGCGGATCCAAACTTTTTACGACCATCAGCCAATATCCGTACAACTTGATGTCTCTTCAACCAGTACTCTGTTCCCTTTCTATATACCACCCTCGTCTCCACCTCCAAAATGGTCCGTCTAATCACACACAACTTGCTCTCATGTCACGTCAGTAAGTACCCCACCGATCCCCCATCTCTTCCATCTAACAATCCCCCCCCCCCCACGCCCCCAGAAAACTGCACAAAAGACAACTACCCACTCGCATTCCAAGACGCAACGGTCGAAATCCGCCCCGCAGAACCAAACCTCGGCTTCATCGAACGTTTTCTCCCAAAACTCGAATGGAACGCATTGGTTTCAACGGCAAAGGCTTTGGGGAATGATACGTTGCCGGAAGAGATGCCAGAGGATAAAGAGGTGTTGAGGTCGGAAGAGTTTCTGATGGCTTTGCATCGGGTGTTGATGGAGGTGAGTCCGGGTTCAGGTGCATACATTCGGGGCGTCGGCTGATGGGGTTGGTAGACGCATGTTGAGGAGGGCGCGATGGTTTGTCGCGGTTGCGGTCATGTTTACCAGATTTCATCGGGTATACCGAATATGGCAAGTCCCGTCTTTCCGTGGATTGGACCCGATCTGATACGTTCTGCTCCAGTTGCTGGCCGAGCATGAAGTTGGGCGGTAGGGTCGGACTTTGGGTTGGACGGCGTTTGTATTGTATATAAGCCACGACACGGTGGATACATCTATCATGCCCACGTCATCGCGCCTTTGCACGCTGATCAGAGGACACGCCTCGTCTGGAGGACCACGATCATGCAAATAGATGGCCAACTGCATACGCCCTACGAACCTACAGCCCTATTTACGACATGTACAACCCCGCACCCCCATTCGCTCAGTTACCGCTCAACAAACCCTGCTGCTCGAGGTACTCGGCAATAATCTTGACGGCACCTTCAACGTCACACTCGTCGGTCCTAATATGAATCTCGGGACTAGTCGGCGCCTCATACGGCGCAGAAATACCCGTGAATTCTAAGCAAACCAACCATCAGTCCGAACCAAAGCCCCACCCAACACGCACACAAACTCACCCTTGATCTCCCCATTCCTCGCCTTTTTATACAAACCCTTCGGATCCCTCTCCTCCACAACACTCAACGGCGCATCCACAAACACCTCGATGAACGGGATCGGAGGACTATGCGCCTCGTGCAGCGCTCGGGCGAGTTGTCGGTCAGAGACGTACGGGGAGATGAAGGCCGTGAGGGTGATACAAGCCGACGAGGAAAACAGGAGCGAGACTTCTCCGATTCGACGGATGTTTTCTTCGCGGTCTTTAGGACCGAATCCGAGGTCCTGCGACGGGGTGGGTTAGCACAGCGGGTAGGGAGAGGGAAGAGCGGGACGTACCTTGTTTAAGCCGAATCGGATGTTGTCGCCGTCCAATCGGAACGCATGGAGCTTCTTGTGCAACAGGTGCTGTTCGAGCGCGGTAGCGATCGTCGACTACGGAGCGGACCACAATTCATCGCTGTGCTACCATTGACGTCTGGAGACTCACCTTTCCGCTGGCGGAGAGACCGGTCAACCAGATCGTGGCGCCCTTCTGGCCGACGAGTTGGGATCGTTCTTCGTATGAAACGGAGCCTAGGTGCAGACGGGTGGCTCGTTGGCGCCTGGAAACTTGAATGGGCAGAGTCCTACGTACCGGCGTGGAAAGTGATGTTGGAAGCCATTTTGATTCGTGATACAGGCAAGGTAAGCTGTTAACGTAGGTGCAGACTTGCAGACTCGACTATGTTGAAACCCGTGGGCTGCTCTGAAACGGGTTGCACCTCGCAATCGGGTCCACGGTGCCTCCGCGCGACTCCGACTTTTTCAATATCACGAATGCAAAGATGCGTAGATGGCGCAAGATCATACGGAACAAAGTAAACAAGGTGGCTTCACATACAGTACATGACCTTCCTGTCCCGAGTGTTTCTTGCCATATAATGAAGCACGCATCATCACATACACCTGTCTATCCGTTCAGGAGATCATCCAGCTAAGCACTCTTCGGCGCAAACCGCATTCCCGCCCACTCCTCTGGATACTTGTCCCGAACCATCTGCCGCACATGCTCTCTCACGCCCGCATCATGTCTCTTTGCAAACTTTATCGGCAACTCGAGCAACTTTTTATCCACCACGAAATCACTTGCCGCGTTTTCAGCCGAGATGTCCGAGCACAAGAGCGTCGTCGCTTCCACTACTTGGCCCGTCCGACAGAGACATTCTATCCATGCTGCCAGGTTGTTCCGGTTTACGGGGACGGCACCCCTCGTCGCCCAGCGCCATATCCTCCGCCCCCGCTCCAGCTGCCCAGAGTACCCACACGCATCGAGAATGATGCTCAAGCTCGGCTGATATACCTCGCGTGACGATTCCCACGCATGTTGATCCACTAGTTCCTGCCAGACGGTGAAACATTCCGACCAGGCGCCAAGCTGGTTGTATGCGTCCATGACGGCGTTGAGAAGCGGGACATCGACGTCGAGGAACGAGTCGAGGCGGATGGTTCCGTGTAGTTTGCGGAGGAGGTGCAGTGTCTGGGATACGGATTGGTCGTCCGTTGATGGGATCATCTCTACCAGATCAGACTCGGTAAGCTGTCGCCGCCGCTGTCGCAAGAAGCGTGTAAACCTCGAAATAATCGTAGTATACATCTTGGCGTCCATCCTCCTCCCCGTACTCCTGATATCCGTCACAAACTCGGCCAACAGTTCAGGAGGCACCCGCAACGATTTCGACAACGAGAGATCGGCGAAATGGTTGATGATCTCGACGTACTGGTCGTACGTGAACGCTTTCGGATTCAACCCCCGTATCCAAGAATACATCCGAAACGCATCCCGATGGTCGACCGTGGATTCCATCAGACGCTTGATAACCCGCATCTTGTCCAACTCTGATATCGTGAACCTCCTCTCCCTCAAATCATCGATAAACGGCGTCGCCTGCTTGGCGACATCCTTGCTCCGTTTCGCCATCGCAGTCAACAGCCTCGCCGCCATCTGCTGTATCGGTGTCCTCCCTTCCGCTGATGCCTGGGCAGAAACGACGTTTTTGTTGACGTCGTAGACGCTTAAAAAGTAGGTGAACGCGTCGAGCGCGGCTTTGAGGTTGTCGCCGCCTTGGACGTCGCACAACCAATTGATATAAACGAGTGCCGTCCTATCGCTCAGCATCTCATCCATCGCGAATGGTCTCTGTAGTGATATGTCGTAGAAAAGTGAAGCGAGAACTTGCTGTGCGGTATCCCGCGGTATTCTCGATGTTGGCGTTGCGGACGTTGAATGCCTTGTTATCTGCTCCATGATCGTTCTACCGACTGTATCGTCCGCGTCGAGTTCTAGCACCTCGTTCCACTCCTCTAGTAACGAGTATACCCTGTTGTTGAAGGTGTTTGGGTCCTTGTATTCATTCGAGGGACGTGAGACGATCTCTCGTGCGAGTTGGGGTGCCAGGGCATGATAGGTGTTCATCGACGGCCGTATTCCGGCAGCTCTCATTTCTTGTATGATTTGTTTGATGGCTGATAATCCATCTTGCGCCCTTTCGCGGATGGACTGGTTCCAGCTGGCTTCATCCGATGTTGGCCTGTGCGGCATCTGTTGGCCATCGGACACCGCCGTCGCAGTGGAGCTGGTCGAGGCGGAACGTAGTTGGGCATCCGTGGTGGCGGATGGATGGCGAAAGCTAGGACGAGGCGCCATGGCAAGACATGAGGACTGTCGAGGTGGCTGCGGTCCGAGTCTGGAAAAGTATCTAGCTCTTCCCTGTAGGACAACCACCCACGCACGAGTCAGTAGAATCCTGGGATGGCCAAGTTGGAATACGCACCGGGACAGCTGCGGGAATGCCATAGCACGACGGAACGTCATGTGGGCGAGAAATCTGGGTTCCACGAGTGCCAGATACTAGACGAGATCGCGAACGAGCAGACTGACCGAGTACGACTGATGTCTGGCAACCAAGTCGGCATGTCGATGAGTGCATGGTCTTTGACTTTTCGGACGAGGGTCGAAATGCCCGGAATTCCTGCCGACTTGCCGGTTTGGCGATTCCGCGACTCTGATCTTCCTGGTTGAGATGGACTCAGGCTGACACGGGCAGTGCAATGACCAGCCAACGAGCCAACTTGCCAACTTGCCAACTTGCCAACTTGCCAACTTGCGCAATATGACGACTCGACTCTGAAACCTCGGCGCTCGATCGCAGCTAAGCGCATCCCCTCAAACGAATAGTCGCAAACCCCCTCCCGCCGCGCTTAGCCTCCGGGGGCTCACCGAGACCGCGATCCAATCCGAAGATCGCCTTTTCCACAAAGGTCATCTCGTCCACAGCTGGGGTTATTGGTATCCACCACGTTCACCTCCCTTCACGGTCGATCACCTGCCATCCATCGAGCATCATGCGTCCCTCTGCTCCCGTTGAATCTTTGATGCCTACCGGTGAGTCTACAACGTCGGCGTGCGTGGAATGGAGCGGTTCTTCGATGGGGATTACGACAATTCGACGACGGCTGGACTTCGAGCGAGGAGCGGAGAAACGGATGAAGGATAAGGGGAAGAGTAGATGCGTGCCTGGCGATTGGGAGTTGCGATGGAGAGGGACTGGAGGAAAGGGAGGGCACAAGAGGAATGTCAAGAGGCCCGAGGGACGAAGAAAGGGTGATGCGGAATACCCCGACGACAGCGACACCCGCATCAGGTCTCATCAGTAACACGACGGGAATCGCAGCATAAACCCACAGACCATCCGGATTCGGACGGGCAGGCCAAATTTATATCGAAGAACGGAATGCTGACGCGAATGTCTTTTCTTTCCTCCTTCCTGCCTTGTTCTCATGCTTCCGACCGTCACAGGCAAGGCCTACGTACGCCCCCCCCCTATCCAAACCAGCTCCCCACTCCGATACTAACCCTCATCTCACACCATCTTCTGACCTCCCTCAACCTGTTACTCGAACCGTCCACGCACTCAGATCGGCTGGTGGGGAAACATGGGAGGACCCAAGCAGAAGGGTATCGTCACCTACTGTAAGCGCCGCTACACCCATGCCCCACACCCGTCCCAAACTAACACGCATTCCGCCCCAGCTGTCTCGCCGTTTAGACAGCGAGCTTTGAAGGGTACATTGCACGGCTACATCTTCAACGGTTATTCCCGAGCGATGCGACAGGCACCGTACATGTTGATTCCTTTTAGCGTCGGTACGTTCGACGCCCCCCGGTGGTTGTGTTGGGCAGAGTCTGATTGGGTCATTGTGTAGGGTATGCGGTTTACGCTTGGGCAAAGGATAAGAGCGCGTACTACAACTCAAAGGAGGTGGGTTGGTATAATACCCCGTGATAGGGTGCGGTTCTGACGTTTTTTGGGGGTCAGGGACACCACGCCATGGCTGGTCACTAAATCACCAGCGGCGCGGCGGAGCGGGCAGCCACCGATCGGGACCGGTATCACACGCGGGTTGACGGATAGAATGCGAGCCGGGAATTCAAGTGAAGATGACGGGCGCGGGTCGTTGTGGCATTCGCGCGGGTTGTAGTGGAACGGACGGCAAGATATAAAAATCCAATTCTCGAAAATCGTCGTCAGCGGGAGGAAGCAGCAATGGCGCATCACTGGAGAGTCGCGTCAATCGGATCAAGATCCCGGAATACAATGTTCGGTGTCTATAGACGAGGATCCCCACCATTCGGGAGGGCTCAGACCGCTGAACAGCACATTGAAGAAGGCGTAGACAGCCAATGCGTTCAGAGAAGTTGCGGCATCGAGGGCCGAGCTTGTTTCAATATTTGTCAGCGCGAGCCACAGCCACGCAGTAGGCTAGATGCGTACCTGACGACATAGATGAAGTTTTTGAAGAATTCGGGATAACGCTTGACCAGCACAACGTTGGCGGTATAAGCTACGGCAAAGGAAGTAGCGATGACGTTGGCTGGTCTGTTGATGGCGATGGACAAGTAGGGTGTGAGCAATGAAAAGGCCGTGGGCGAACATTTGCCTCACGCTTGCGGCACCGTTGTTGCTCCGTCGCAGATGATGGCAAAATTGATCTTCTTGAAATCAATCCTGCTATTCGGATATCGTTTATGCAGGAACCAGCATGCCAGGGGTACAGCCGCTCCCAAGGGGAAGCCGAGGTAAAGTACCTATTCTTTTGAAGCTTGGTCAGCGTAGACCTGCAAGCGTCAGGACGGGATTCCTTGCCTTGTATTTTCCATCGAAGAATCGTGAAGGAGAGATCAATCCCCAGATCCTGATTTGAGGCGCAGTCAGCGCTGTGATGAAACGGCGAAGTATCAGCGGCTTACACGGAGGCATTCATGAATATGAACGGTTTTCGGCCATCCCACTAAGTCGCAAACGATGGCCACATCAGAAAGCCGAATGGACTTCGCAATCAAACAAGGAAAAACTGCGCCCTCACCTGCCCAGTAGGATCCGTCAGGGTGCCATCCAAATAAGGTTGCTTTGCGTCGATGACCTGGTCGAGGACCGCATAGTTGACGAAACAGCCAATGATGGAACCTAGAGTCTGCGCTATAAACGTCTGTAGCGAAAATACCGGTAAGACAATGTTGATGCGGGATTTCCACTAGGCTCACGTGCTTTGGGGCAACGTGCACTGCGTGCAGATGGTTACCTTCGCAGATTCTTGAGAGGGTGGCAAAGACGGGACAAACTGTAGTGACCCAATTTCAAATCGGCAAGTAACGAAATTGACTGGGCGAGTGCCATGTAACCCATGCTGTAGTCGAGCACGCAGTCGTCTGCCAACAGGAACAAACCCGTCAAGCGTTGACATCCACTTACCATTTGAAAGTGACGCTTAGATCCCGTCCGAATATCAGCATCTCTCCAAAATGCGCTGCGAGATTAACTCACTTGGCTATCGGCTTTCCAGGTAGCAACATCCCGGCAATCCTGTATCAACGTCCCTCCTATCAGCCCGTGAATGACGTGTTGATACCCCTTGTCGCATACCATTCTGTGAGTACGTTGAGCCCCGGCGTGGTATTACTAATTGCGGTAATACAGCCTATGGGTACCAGAAATATCGCCGCGATTGCCACAGCCAGCAGAAGCAGCCAGACCGGTGTTTGCAGATCGGTCGTGGTGACCAATATGACTGGACAAGTACTGGTGATAAGTGACTATCCGCGGAATCACCAGAAGCTGTACGAGAACACTCACTCCCCGCGATCGCATTCACCACAAGGGTGCCAATGTACCATGAGGTCGGAACCGTGTCATATGCTTGCATGAGTTTGTTGTGTATATCTTCGTGGAGATGGCGCTTTCTGATTGCTATCGGAGATAGGTCAGTCCTCGATAGCTCCGCATCTAGCAATCTTGACAAACCTTGAATAATTTCATCCCGATGCCAAAGGTATACGTGTACCAGAACAGCGGAAAGTGCTGCAAAGTTCAAGCCGTATGACAGAGCACTGCGTATCAAGGGTTTAGCTTATATCTGGACGACCTGTATGAGGCGCGACGTACAAGTATGGCGTAAGCAACAGAGGTCTCGCCTTTTCCCAAGCAGCTTCATTCAGTGTAAGATCATCGTTCAATACGGCCATTACGTCAAAATGCTCGTAAGTACTGTTGTACAGCCCTGCACTTGTCGGCGCGGGGAACTCCTGTGCTTGCCTAATGCGGAAAACTTTGGCTGAACGTCTATGAGATGCCGGTGACATGTACTCACCAAAAGTTAGTTGCCAACAGTAATGGAACTACGACCCAAATCATCCCCATCAGTCCGCCGAAGTAGTTTAGCTGGGCCCACCAGGGCGTGTAGAGTGGTCCATTGCTGCCAATCGTGCTCCAATCTAGGCTAAAGTTGAACATTCCGAGGCCATTGTAGCCGGATCCAAGTGTTCGAAAAAGCCAAGACTTATGGACAAGACACATCACGGCAATCGACGTCAACCCGGGGAAGAAAACACTAGGCAGGAACTGGTAGCCTCGCGTTAGCAACGCAATCACTTTGTCTTGATCAAAGCCTACTTGGTAGATGAAGCATATGCTGCCGATCACTAGGAAAATCCGAAGCCGTTTCCGAGTCACCTTCGAGTGAGTGTCGTGCAAAGTAGTGAACAGCTGAACGGTAACGAGCGTAGCTGGCCAATGCATGGCAGTCGGCTTGATCAGAATATCCTGGAGCATGCCTAGAGGCGGAGTAGCAAGTCACGTTAGTATATCGTCGCGCGGTTTCACATTCGAACTGGCAATTACCGGCCAGGCCAAAGCCTGTACATTGAGTGATTATTAGCAGTACGATGCTGCTTGCGGCACCCATAGTTTTGTGATAATACAGTCGGAGGATGATGACTGCGGCGCAAAGCAACTCTTCAGCTACATGCAACAAGCGTTCAGATCACGTTCAATCTGCTTACCAATGTCAGAGGCATACGCTGAAGTTCCACCTGAGCTTGCGATGATTCCACTGATGAGAGGACTTTAACCCGATTTCCCCAATCCACCTTGCTATTTAACGCACATCAAAACGTGTTCTTTGATGGAGCTAGACATTGATACGCAAATCAGCTATGACCAGCCTGGAAACTTCTTGTGTTTCACTCACAAGGGTCCTGGATTGAGTTCAACTCCGAATATACGCCCTGGAGGGATATATGTCGCCATGAGATGACCCAAGGGATATGTTGTTAGGAGCACGAAGTAAATCGAGAATGACGGTGCGCTGGGAGCACCGATCAGTGCGTCGGTAAGTATCACTCGACTTTCACAGAGCACAGGAAACTCACTTGGATTCTGCGACGTCAAAAGGATTGAGGTCATGGTTCAGACAATTCTATACTATGTAAAGAGATTCGCCAGAACGCACTTACTAAAGTAAAATACCTATGATGGTACGGGATCAGTTGACTGTTATGGCAAACAAGGTTCCGAACTCACTTGACTAGCTGCAGCTCCGAGAATGCAGAATACAATTCCCAGAATGACCGCCCTCATGGTCAAAGATGGCAAAGTAGGATCATCGGTAGATGGTACCGTCTGCAAACCGACACGTTGTAGGAGATTCTCCGTCGTGGGAACAAGTATAAAAGCGGACACTCACTCTCGCAATCATTTCTTCCATAGAAAAGTGGTCCACAGTGGCCGGTCCACCATCCGGCGCTCTTGAATCATCCATCGACAGCTTCGCTTCAACATCCTCGCTCAATAGACCTCGAGCTTCCGGTATCCGGTCATCGTCTAAAGCACCATCAACGTCTCGCAGCTCGTACACCTCCGCTTCGGTCCACTCGTTCGCATCGAGGGAGTTGCGAAACGGCCGACCGCCCGAGATGTGAGCCATGCTGATTTCCGCTGTCGGACGTCCTCTTCATAGGGCTTCGCAAATGTTGGACGGGAATGCTGAATGTATTTCGATGCCGTTGGAGATTGGACTGTCGAACTGACGAGTGTACGACGTGGCGGTCGATGCGTTGTGGGGGGTTCTGCAGTGCACAGTGGTTGATCCTGGACGCTACTGATAAGAAGTTCAAGACAACAGGGACAACGGATGGTCAAATCTGATTAGAGTCACATCATCACGGACACTTAACGGACGGACTGCGAGTGCGACGCAACCGATGTTTCAGTTTCTGTGATCGGGCAGAGCAGCAAGCAGCATGAGAACGTCAACAACAACAACAACTCGTAAACAAGAGCTGGAATTTATTGATTTATTGACCTCTTTGCTGTCCTCCCTCCTTACTTTTCTCCTCGATGTCATTAATGCATGATCCCGGTGCACGGATTGCATACGTTGGTTCCTACAATCAACTCACGGACTCGAGTAGCTTGCAGTGCGCACCGAATCGCTGCAACATTTCGAACGCAGTCGTGCGGTGCTGTCGAAGGGTGCTTCTTGGATAGTCTCGAACTGCGACGAATCCAGCGATTCAATCACGAAATCTTTCGTCTCCCCTAGCATAGCCATCATATAAGCCCAGGACAGCAGTAGCCTAGACTTCTAGAACAGATCATACATAGACTCGCGATAGACTCAAAGACTGCCAAGCTTACACCGGAAACCGGAAGCTTATGGCGGATGTATGCGGATGCCAACCCGCGAACGAACCTGTGTCTGCCACACACTTCTTCTTGCACTTGCTACTTTGTCTATTCCTCTGAAGGCTAGCCATGTCGGCTCCGTACATGGAAACAAGGTCGATCCACGCCTCATCCACTGCATCCGAGCTTCCAACTTCTCGCTATGGATTCGTTATCTCAGCAACATCTTCCGCCTGACCTTCCAAACCGCTTCATGCAAACCGAAAGTAAACTTGCTCGAAGTGCGTCGGACGACCGTTTAACAGGAGTCATCAGCTGTGCGAAGATGCGCGGAGTCAAGAAGTCGATGCTTAGGGTAGACACAGCATATTCGCCTTCGGTTCTACCCAACAACACCCATTCTCCATGAAGCTGGTTCATGGCTCGCTCCCGATTGATGGATATAAGAAGGTGACCCGTCATGTTTAGAATGGAGATGAGTATGGTAGATCAGCACCTATCTCCTGGGACGTACAGCTGCTCCATCAGCGCTTTCAAAGCACCACGGTCTCCACTACACGCCCACATACTCCAACACACTAATTGTGTCAACTTGATTCAACGATGTTCGTAGCGAAAGCGTTTCCAGGGTTCTTCGTAACCTGTAAGTCACTCTCACTTTCCATCCTAGCTAAACAGATCTCAAGTGGATGTTTGTCTCCCTTTACAGTAATGGCATTTATTGTATTAATGCTCACCTCGATTTCGACTCCCGTCGTCAAAACCTTTTATTTCCTCAAGGTCGTCTCCACCGACGCTTCCTCAACAAGCACTCTAAAGCTCGGCGCACTCGGTTACTGTGTCACTGACGCCGCATATTCCGTATTGGACTCTGTCACAACCGCCGCAGAAACATCGGGATGCACCCCTGTCAAGCTAGGCTACACCCTCGACTCTAGCCTGTTTACTGATGGAGTGATCTGGGGAAAAGATTATGGGGATTTCAGCAATGCTGTCGTCAAGGGATTGAGCTACTTGCTCTTCCTTCCACCACTCAGTCAGTCGCCCTGCATGGCTTTGAAAAGGCAAATCCGACTGATATTCAACCTTGACGCCCCAATAGCTGCCGTTCTTGCGTTCATCGTCCTCGTCTTTACGTTCTTCGCATGGACCTGCGGAAGCCGAGCTCTGGAAATCCTCTCCTTCTTCGGAACTGTCGTTGCCTCTTTCATTGCCTGGATCGCCTGGGTCGTCACCATGGTCTTGTTCGGCGTGGCCAAACGTCGAATACAGGCCGCCTCGGGCGGAAAACTGTCTGCCAGTTATGGCAACTGTCTCTGGATGGGTTTAGCTGCCGCCGTGAGTAATGACTCTCCCAAGGTCGGCCCACAAGTGAAGCTGATGCCAATTCCTCGACGTCTACGCTAGATTATGCTCTCCGTCGCGATCTGCTTTACATTTGCGGGAACATTCGGTTCCTACCGCAAGAAGAAGCAAGGCGTGCCCCAACACGCCGGTCACGGTCAGCAACACGGCATCAAGCAGCTCATGACGATGGGCAAGAAAGGAAAGCATGCTACGAGTCCGGGCCCGTATATGTATCAAGCGACGCCGAGCACGGATTCAGCTGCGTATCCTCTGATCCCGCCGAACCAATGCCAACCTGCCCATATGCCTCAAACGGTTTGGCAGGGGTGAACGCTTGTCATCTCAAGACGCAACCCTTCCGCTATCTGCCGAGTAACGAAAGAAACTCCTAACCCGTATGTAAATACAGTTCTGCCATCGCTTCCCATTACGGGCAAAGTTGTAGTCAACAATACGTTGAGATTTCTTGTATTCCTTGTTGTACGTACGCATCAATTTACCCAAATCATGCTCAAGTGTGTCCGCTGGGATCAGGTAGTCCACAGATTTGCTCGTCCAAGCTTCAGGCTACAGTATCAAATTACCCCTTCAAGCCGCCAGGTTCAGTTCACGGCCAAGATCTGCCAGCTCATCCCACTTAACCCTCCCGTAATCCCCCGTTAGCAGACTGATGCATGAATCAGGCTCAGCCAATTCTTCATGACGAGGCGAAGAAGCAGATAGCCCAGCCGAAGCTCTCTTGTTTGATCGGCCCACAATCCACATCCTTATCCTTGCAGGTCATAGTCTCAAGGTACAAAGACGCGTCTTGCAATAAGGGCTGCCCCACCGACATGCCTAAACCAAAGCAATCCGATAGGGGGCTGCCAGTCCTCTTTCCGGCTACCAGCGCGAGCTCTCTCGTCCTACTCCGATCACCGTTCCTCTGATGTTCTTAGTCAGAAAGGGTGCGTTTAAGCTTCGATTTGGGCGGTCCTCTTTCCCTTTCTGGAAGAGGTCATGGCAACGTCTCCGTCGAGGTCCTTGGCGCGCGGTACTTCGGAAGAAGGAGTCGAGAGGATGACTTCGATGTGACAAGGGTGACCCTGGTAAGGGTTGATTCGACCGTGGGCTCGGTAAGTCCTTCGTCGGGTTTTCTAAGGAATAAAGAGCTACATTAGGAGGTGCTGGGCAATCACCAATGGATGTATCTTACAGGAGCCTGTTGGACGACAATGTTCTTGATGAGCAACTCTTCCTTGTCCAAGTCCTTGGCGTCAGCGTTGGATTCGGCGTTCTTCAACAAGTTCAAGATGTATCGAACGGACTTTTCAGGCCATCGACCTAGAGGGGAGCATGTCAGTCACATGAACAGACGTCCCGCACTATATCCAGCCAGAGGACGGTCCGCTTCGGTCGTTCGTGATGGCTGCTCCTACGCTTCATCACACGAGCCCTATCGCCAACTTCCAGACCGGCCTTTGGCTACTTCAACCACATCACCAATACGCACCCTTGGTGAACTTGAACTGCTTAGCCTGGGAAGCTCGACCGATACCACCAGCGAATCGTCGGAAAGGAATGACCTGCTTGTGTTCCTTGACGTCGGACAAGTAGGTAAAGGCCTTTTGCAATGGCATACCAGTCAAGGCAGCGGCGACTTCTCGCATGTTCTTGAAATGGGTAGGCAAGTACTCGCCCCGGGACTTGGCGAACTTGTCCGGGTTGGCGGCAACGACGTGGGAGGAAGCGTATCGGACCATTTTGACTGTTGTGGCGTTTCCAGGAGGGTGCAATCAGTTCGAGGATTCCCAGAATTCATCCAATCCATCGTGACGTGATTCGCATGATCCGACAGGTAGGGTAAGATAGAGCGAGGGGAGCAAGGCAAGCAAACACAGTAGTCAGTATGTCTGTCCGTGTTCATTCGCTCTTACTGCATCGCGAGCTCGTTGGCCGTCCCCATAATCAATCCCTCTGTCGTCCCGCACAACGCCTGTCGCACTCTGCACGCCGCAGCGCCCCCTCTTTCCCAATTCCTATTCCCTATCCCACATCATAACAATCCCTCTCCCTTCCGACATTCCGAGACGACCAACTCGATGCTGAATGCCGATAATCACCTTTGCTAAAATATCACCCTACCGAAACAAAGGTCCTTGCCGTAGAATGGGATTTTTGGTGGAGTCTGTGTTGACGTTCGCGGGAAAAGGCCTTGTTCACACGGGCGATCTGTGCGTCGTCGTCCACCGAGTCTTCACCGCCGCCGCCGGGTCCCGCACCACCACCGCCAGCGAGAATCGACCTTCCCTGGTTCCTTCCGCGCAGAATGGGCTGCAGCCAGTGCGCGCGGTCATCCGCTTCTTTTTGAGATTGCGCTTAACAATCCTTTTCCTTTGTTGTACACTCCAAAGTCAGCTTCAAATCATCGGCCGCCGTGTTCGTCTCCCTTGCTTCCGACGTTTCACCGTCCGTTTCACCTTGCTTTAGTTGTTTCGCTCGGCGTCCTGATCGTCACAATGGTCCTGACCAACGTAAAAGCTGTACAATGACCTGTGATCTTCACGATATACTTTCTGCTGCTGGCACAATCGGAGCCGGCCTAGTTCGCTCTTGTCGGTCTCGTGAAGCAGACGCGCCGGCTGCTTTGATGTCGGCCGGCTTTCTCGCCACCGATGCAATGCAATGCAAGGAATATAGTGGACACTCAAACTACATGTAACTCGTTAGAGCGCCCAGGACAGAACACCACCAACACTCTGACTAGTCATTGTCCAGTGATGCTGGCGCAATAGGTCTACCGTGGCGTCTTCCCTTCAAACCCTAGACCGGAGCATCCGCCGATAAGGCTGTCTGTGCGAGTTGGCATTGAGCACCGAATCCATGCATATACTTGTACATTTAGGCAATCGCTACAAATTTCTATCTGCTGTCCACAAAGACAAGCAGGTCCCAATCACACTATGCTACAACCGAGAAACCCGTAATCCATCCAAACGCGACATCTAGGCGTGTCGGTAAGTGGTCGAAGGCGTAGCGACGTACGGCGCCCCGTTGGTCGTCGTCTGCTGATACGGATACGGGTATGCTTGAGGCACTTGGTCTTGGTGTCCCCGCTTCGACATTCCCCGTTTCTTCGAGCTGTAACTTCCAAAGGTTCCGACACAGGTGAAGCAGATGGCTAACGAAAGCCCGATCTTTCAGACGCAGACACCACGGGTAAGCGCATGATTCACGAAACATCGTGGGATGGAACTCACTGCAGCACCTAAACCCATCCACAGACACATGCCGAATTTGGCGGAAAGGTTGCCGTCGGAGGCATCCTGGATCCTACGCTTTGCGGTGGCGAAGAGCGCCATCGCGACGATCCATGCAATCCATGCGATAAGGGAGGCAACGGAGGTGCACAAAAAGGCCATGATTTCCATTATTCGGCTGCTGCAGCACCAGGCGAAGAAGGCGAATACGAGCGTGACGAGGGCGATTGCCGCAGCTGTGAAGGAGGGGTTGAAGATCAGCCTTGCTGTTATGCGTGGGAATGGAGAAACGGCAAAGACCCACCGATCGGTTGCAAGACTAGCAAGTACGTAAGACCCTTGATGACGCTATCACTCAAATTCCCGACACTGATCCCCCACACTTGTCCATCCGTAAAAAGACTGTAGTCGAGGTTGTACCCGACTTTGACAGCTGTGCATCCTGAAGTCGCGGTGCCGTTCGTAGCTGAGGATAGAACAGACGAGGCTGCGCCGGACAGACAGTAGCCTAGTGTTCCGAGTCGCAGGGTACTTGTCGAGGTGGACACGTTGCCGCTTGTCGTGGCTTCGAGAAAGTACAGGCTCTTGGCGACGGGCGTGGAGATGGTGTTTAAGATGAGGAGAACGGACGCGATGACTGTGAGAAAGGAGGCATCCGGTCAGTACGAGTCGACATTCGCTTGAGATGATGGGTTTGGCTTACATATCAGGATGAAACCTGGGAGTGCTACGCCTGCAAACATTGTAGGGAATAGGAATGGGATGTCGTTGATGCGGAGTCTTGCGAGTATGGAGGTGAAACCTGTGTTCGTCTGATGCTGTGACCGTTTTATACTTGATATCGACGTTGGAGAAAGTAAAAGTCGATATTTGGACCTCCTTTTAGAAGACTCCTGAACGTGAGCACATCATTCGATCAACGCAGCACATAATAGGCGGCTTGAGAAGCAAGGTCGTTTCATGCTGTGCCGATCTTGACTCCAATAATGTTCAATCGAATAACAGTCTTTCGGACTTGTAGATCCGCAGCACATTTTGCTCTCGAACGCAGTATCTGCCGCCTGCGGATCCGGTCTGCGAGAGAGATGTCGCGGATTGGGAGGTTGCGGAAGGCGTCGCAGGAAGATGAAGTGACCATATCTGCTACTGGGCTTCGAATTGTGAGCTTGGCTGTGCTGTGTTTTGCTTCAATGCAGGAGACTACATGGCGCAGCACCAGCTTGCTCTGACAGCAGTCGTCTACGGAAGACGATCAACACAGCTTCCATGCGTTCCGGACTTCTGGTTCCGCAGTTTGCTGAGCCGCGCGGGGCACCCAACCCAGCCCAACTCGCTTTTCCAAGGCTGCTTCGTCGTTCAATTATCTTCATCTATATCTTCATACCATCGACATACATTCCTCTCCATATAATCCGTGACATCTATCCGCGCTGTGTTAATGATCTACAAGTCATCCGGAGCAGCAGGTGCAGCCGTAGCTGTGCGCGGCGTTCTGTCGTTCTCGTCAAAGCCAAACCCGCCTGAGTAAGATTTCGCGACAGCTTAAAGGTCATGCTCGTACGTGATCGTCTTCAGTATCGTTACCCCCAGAAGCTTTGAGACGAGTCGGGTGGGTTCGCGTCTCGTGGTCTGTGAAACCGACCGACAACGGACACGAGACAATGACGTTTCCGGTGAGCATCGTATCCATTATTCAACGAAATCTACAATTTTCCATGTACTCATTTCCTGTTACATGCACGCATCCTGCTGGCGCTTTCATAATTGTTTCCAATAGCTACTGCTTGAACATCGGACTGATCCTCAGGCGTTCCAATCTGCGGCTCAAAGGGAAAAGTTCTTGATGGGAGGGTTACCTGGATGACTTCAATCGTGAGTGCTCATTCCGGAAAATCCATGATATACCGTCCGTTGACTGACCAGTAATGCTTCCCTTTGATCCACCACTGACACTCAGTCCTGCCCAGTCCCATGTTCCCTTGCAAGATCCGCTTCCTATCACGCCAACGAGATTTAGCTCAACCGCCAACCACCCGCATCGTCTGTCATTCGCAAACTCACCACAGAGGACGTAGACTTCCTGCGCTCCGGAAGCGACAGACACCGTGTTCGTACCGGTAAAGTTGATGTCGCTGATGCTAACCCCGTTCGTAGGTATCTCGGTTGGACTGCCGTTCTCGTAATCTTGCTGAATGATAACTCCATACTTTGCAGCACTAGTGACGGTATTGCCGGTGTATGTGACAGAGGAGACGGAAGCGCCTGTGGCGCCGGAGACGGTCCTAGGACGGAAGGTGTCAGGTATGTTGCGCAGCTTGGTCTGACAGCGTGTATCTGGTCGCTCACTTGATTCGAAGACCGTTGTCGCTTTTTACGACAGTGTTGCCGCTAATTGTGACTCCGGGCCTAATGCGATGCGGAAATGGATACGATCAGTGTCCGAAGATGGTCAGACATGGTCTCCGCGGCCTACACAGTCTTTCCGGTCGCAATGGAACCAATGCTGATACCGTGGCCGCCTATCCTCAATGTCAGCACCGGGACGTCAACGCTGCGACCAGTCAACATACCGGAACAGTAATTGTTCAAGAACTGGATGCTTCCTCCGTTTCCAACGGCGAGACAGTCATCTTGATTGTAGCACTTGGAGTTTCTGATGATCACGTTGGTAGCCGAGACGTCAAAGCAGTCGGTATTGTGCCCGAGAGGTTTTCCGCCCGACAGCGCGTCACCAGCCGTATTGTCGATAGTAACGCTGTCAACCGTCAACTGGGCCGCATTCGAACCGATAGAAAAGACCTGTCGAGGAGAGTTGAGCACTTTTAAGTTGCTAAAGGTTCCAGAGTGCTTGAGTTTGAGGAATTGAGGCTGTTTCGCGCAAGGTCAGTAAAAACTCTCTGGATCCGACGGTAGCCTTTCCTCACCTTGGTTGTTCCACCGTTGCTTCCTTGGGTGTCCCAGACGCCCTTTCCTTGACCATCAAACGTGTAGCCATTACCTTTGAAGGTGATGCTCTCCCCGTCGATGATGAACATGGGACCATCCCATTGAGCGGAAGCAAACGTCACATCGCCTTGAATACTGACGGTGGTACCGGAAGTAAGACCGCTCAGATCAAACGCCTTCCCAGCGGGGACCGTCTACGAAGCGCGTAGCTGTCGATCAGCATCGCTAGGGGACTAGCCTGGTAGGCGGCTCACGAAAGAGTTGACAACTGCAAGAGAGGAATGGGGTCAAGTCACGTCGGGCGGGGAACATCTCAAGAGCGACTTACCAACGGATGTGCATTTGGATGAGACGGCAGTGGCGATATCACTGTACGAAGAGATAGTCGCGGTGCACCGCTTGGAAAGTTGATGCTCTGGATCGACGGGTGAAGCCGAGGAAAAGGCAATCAAACTCAAGAAGAGGGTGGCGAATGCTTGTATCGCGACCATGTTGTAAAGGGGCTGAAGCTTTGGTTTTGAGTTTTTGGGCGGTCTGGGTACTTCGGCTCGGGAGTTGACAGACAATACGAGAGCGATCCATACTGCTTCTCGAATGGCGTATATATATATATACTCATGCCCGCGCCGGTCACTCAATTCTCAGCATTCGCTACAACACGGTAGCATGCGGAACTGTTTGGATCAAGCAGGGTCGCTTGTCGACCCGTAACGTAAGCGTCTACAGTATGACATCCACCTGACCCGCCCATGGGAAAGTTATTTTGGGAAAATCACACTATCTAATCATACCAGTGGCAGAACTTGCACGGCGGAGTGCTGGGCCGCTCGAAGCGGTTGTCAATTTATAATCGTTACCAGGAACGCGAAACGATCTAGGCCTTCGTCCATTATTATCATGCAGAGGACCAGCTAGTGCTGGGTTGCTGCTTATGGACTATAGAACAGTCCTGATCTCCGGGAGCTTCTCAAGGTCCCGTATGCAACCAACGCACCCGATGGTTCGGGCCTGAGTCATGCATCATATGGCTATCTTTATGGAGTCCTTCTTCCTAGGATCCCTAGGGGATAGTGGAGGCCCTTGCAACGTGTCAACACCTCTAGTCAATGTCCGTTGACGCCCCCACAGCTGTCTACTGAACACAACCCAATCAGACGACTAGGTGAAACGATCAAGTAGACGTCTGATCTTTCCCTTCAAGGGGTTTACAGTAAACTTAGAACTTCGCCGACTATCGAAAACTCCTTGGAGACCGGCTTAACTACTGGCTACTCGATGGAGGTATTGAGGCACCAACGGAGGAGTTGCAGGTAGTCAAAATACTACCACTAGTGTGTGCTTCGTAACAAGCGGTCGTAAATAGGAACGCTGAGGTGATGCTAGCGTGTCTCTCGCCGGTTACGACAACGGAGCCTCCGGCCGTATAGTCTGTTACAGAGGACGCTAGCGGGCACTAGCAGCTGTAGTAACTGCTGTAGAACTGTCCGTTACTGATAGCACATGGTATCTCTCACTTTCAGCAGCGATTGTCGTTCGCGGCTCAAGCCTTTTGATTCTGTTTTCTTCGCGACCGAGTTGCCTCACTATGAACCTTCGGACACTGGTGGTGTTGTGAATAACAATCTGGTGACCACAGAGGCAACCATCAGAAGGCGGTTTAGTTGTGGTCACTAGGTTGTCAATTATGATGGGTGGCAATGCCTTGTAAGAATTTAGCATTGCGCCCGTCTTCAGTCAGCTGTTTAGTCATAGCTTTCAAACTGAATCTGAATTTTGAAACGCTCGCTGGAACACTGGTCGGTCTGCTCGCTCCTCAAACGCCCCTTCGATGCCTCCTGAAAATCAGGTCTAGGGCGTTCTGCCATTCGGAAGAAGCTTCCGAGCTTGAGAGCTGGCATCATGACAGTCCGCGTACCTTAGGCGTTGGAGATATACCAGAAGGAACCGTCTCTAAGTATTCAGGAACGAGGTATGGGGTCGACGACCTCGAAGCAATTAGCATTTGCACGCCAACATGGCCGGGAATCGTTTCTACAACCCGCGTTCTGAGCGACAAGCAAGGGATGACTTGGAATGGCTTCGCAGCTGGCTTCGCCGCGAATGGCCATCGGCGCTTTTGATGCTGATAAATGTGAAGAACAGAGACATCTGCAAGCTGTCTGGGGATCCACTCCGTGTTACATCTACTGATCCTGCATTTCCAACCGTTCCACGCATTTCTACGCTTCTTCCACTTCCACTTGAATGTGATGAATGTCACAGTGAATCGTGTGTGTATTAGGCTAGAGAAGATACAACATACCTGATGAATGTCACAGTGAATCGTGTGAGGGATTCATCTAGGCATACAACGGGGAACAACAACAGACATCACAGCTATATATGCTCCATCACAGGCTGTGCTGGCGGAGTGATTGGCTAAGTGAATGGAGTTGATGGAAGGACAATAGATGTTGATGGCGGACGGAGATTCGTATGACGTGTAATTCAACAGAACGTTCATACCATTCTGTCCGAGCTCGAATATGTTCCACCGCCAGCGCTCCGCCGAGCTTTTCCAATCCCATACAATGGAAAGTAAGTCATCGGTGTTGACGGTACCTGCTTTCAGCGGATTACCTATCCACTGTATCGTATGCGCTGCTCTCAAAAGGAAGAACCCGTGGCGCAATAGTATCCAGCGACCTGTAGAGACTGGCTTGCCGTTCTCCTGTGCAAGGTAAGCTGTTAGTACGGTCATACGCTGTAAAAAGTTATGGCTTTTACTTACGTGAGTGTTGCATTCCACTCCTACTGTTTCTGGTGTATGCTCTATACCGTCAACAGAGTAGGATAGCTGCCCGGCACGTCTAGGTGTAAAGCGAGCCCAAAACGCGTCCTTACAAACCTTTTCGTAACAGATAAACCATTCACTCAGCATGTCGAGGCGCCACAGCTGATTACAAGTTTCCTCGATGGGGTTCGAACATGCACGGAAGTAAGTCAGGGGCAATAGCGTTCTCATGTCAGTCAGTATCCTAACAGTAGTTGCGTAATCTTTGATAGAGCGCGCCCCGGTTGCCCAGCCGAGAACGCCATTTCACGGTATACCCCAATAGGAGATCAGAAAGGGGATCAGGGTGCTTTGAAAACGGTACAATTACCCGAGGGCACGTTGTGTTCAAACCTCTATTAGAAGGGAAACTCCGGGAAAGGGATTCTACGTGCATCTTGGACAATCCCCCAACTGGTCCATATGCCCGGTTCTCGGAGCATAGATGACGTTGATACATGACTGGACGGCCTAAACCTTCAACTTGCCTGTACATCACCGTCGAAAAAGTTGAATTCATCTTCCCCTAAGACTCCTCCCAGCGATTTCCATCTGCCGAAACGCTCCGCCATGACCCGCTTGTGCAAAGCATTGAGATCATGATAATAATCGGGATGCTTGACCACGAACTGCGAGACACGGGGGTGCAGAGAGTCAGAACATATCAAAATGTGAACGATGCCTCTGATAGCGTACCGTGCTCTCCCCTCCCCAATCCTTTATCAAGTTCTCGGCGTCTATTGCGCCGTCTTCTAATGGATCCTCGTCAATATGGAGCTTGGCGGCCGTTTTCGGATCCATGAATGGATATGTGAGAGGAATGAAAGCGCTCATCACCGGAGACAAGTTTCGGAAATACGCTTTATGCAGTCGATTGGGATAGTGAGATTGCATGACTGTCGAGACAAGGTCAATTAGCAGACGGACGGGACCAACGTCTCTGTCACAGTGGCGTGCAACTCACTTTGGAGCGACTAGAGCGAATGGACGAATGCGGAATGTGAGCGGAGTATGCGGAGATCGCTGTGTCGCAAGCTTACCTGTCTTGCTGTCAGTAACGAAGGTCTGTAAGGAGGACAGAATCAGCTCTGGTAGGTTGAGGACGTTATCTGTCGAACCTACTTTTTACTCGAGGATGTGCTGCGGAAATCGACCAACAGAGTCAAAGCGCCATGTCCAGGCCTGAAAAGCGCAGGTGCCACTTCCGCAAACCATATTGCATGTTTGATCTGCTGTTGGCCGCCTTTGCTTTCCATGTCCGAGGGCACCATGTAATGAGCCAGATACCCTGTCGTATCGTAGCCATTATAGAAATGGCGTCTCCTCGAAGCCTACCCACAACATCTCTTGTTCAGAGCGTTTCGTCAAACAGTCTCCCTATGGTGCTCACCTCTTCCTCTACATCTGGATCCTCAAATAGCGCCTCGATACCGAACGAACGCCTCCATACCAGGGTGTCTTTCAATCGTTGGATCGCTTGCGGCACGTCTCCCTTCGTGGCATCTAGAAATCTGTGAGCAACGGATGTTGAGCTATAATCCTTCCGAGTTCAGCGAATCGTCCGACTTGCCTTTCGATGCACTGCCTTGTCTAACGAGGCAAGAATCGTGATCAGCTTTGAGGGAGACGTCGTAGCGACAGGCAGACCTACCAACCAGAACTTTTCGTCATCGGTAAGCGCCGACTTGCGACCAGTACCGCCGCCGTAACCTCCCGCCCATCCTCTCAGGTATCCCTTGTCCAACGCTGCTTCGGCTTCCGAGCATGCTATCACCAGATCGGGGTCGGAAAAATGAGCAACAACTGCAGCGATCTGGTCGCCCGGATCGCTCGATGTTGTGGAGATGCTGGTCCTCTTCGATGAATGGAGTGAAGCGATGCTTGCCATCGACGAGCGTTTCGATGAGAGACCACTGGCGAGACCCATCTCGATTGATCGTGTGTCGTTGATATATGTGGCGTGGCGCTCTTGAATGAACCTGTCGGGAATGGCGTAAAAGCGATACTGTATTTCGCAGTATATTTCAAGCCGTCCAGTTGCGGATCACTCCTCGCTCACTGCTGACTTGAACATGAGGTTTGGCATCACCTGCGCGGACATCAACGCACGGGCAACTTTTATTCCGACCTTTCCTGAGGACCGGACGGAGGACGTGAGCTTCTTCGGGAGTTTCAATTTGAGACAAAAATAAGTCGGCCGGCCTGCGTCACCAATGGCGGATGCTAACGAGCGCGATCAATGAGTAATCAATCCTTCATCATGCTCTGAAGCTCTCCGCCGATTTCCAGGTTGCCCGAGGAAGACGCCGGAGCCATTTGTGAATTGAAGCAACCTGTAACTCGTAACTCGTTCAAGTTCGACATCCCCCATCGTCTCCCAGCTCGGAGAGCTTTCACATCGTGACATGCAATATCAAGGACAAGCCGGCAAGAGTACAGTATCGAGCGTTTCCGACTTCACTATGACAGTCTCGCACGGCGCAGCCCCCGAACGATTTCTCCCACATTACTGCGCAAAGAGTGAGAAATTCCGTCGTCAGGCAGAGCTCGTTGCTGATATATCTGGACGCAAACTTATTGAACACGGATGGATTAACGTCGCCTGCCCAGCTCCATCACTCCGTCACGACCTTTCGACAACACGCCGGCGATAAAGATGCCGACAACGCACCAAAACTGCACTTGCAGCCAAAAGTCGGTTCCCCGGTCCTCTATCACGGCCTTGTAGCGATCTAGCACAGTCTCGTTCTGCACTCCACCCTTCGGTCTCTCGTCGACGGTAAATCGGTTGGCGTCGGACGATTCGTCCTCGTGGAACCCGTCACTGGTCCACATTGCTGGAAGTGACTGTGGCCCCAGGTCAACTTCACCACATTCGGTCTCTTGCGCTTCGCTGGGATCCCGTCGCAAAATCGGAGTACCACTCGTTGAAGCCGGAACTTGTCCGCCTGAAGGAACCGATCGCTCGGTATACTCCAGCTCCTCGTAAAGCGACTTTGCTGGAGCAGGTGGTGGAGTGTCGGAAGATCGCCGGTAACCATACATCGTACGTCCGCCCGTCGGATGCGCGCGAACCCATTCGGAGAGGCTTGGAAGGGCAGGTGTCAGGTTGGGTGTTGCGTGGGAGAGAGGTGATCTAGCGGGGCTGAATTCTTGTTGGGTGGTCGGGCTAGTTCGCATGATCCCATTGGGTGGGATGCTGGAACCGGGAACCCTGGTCGGGGTAATGACGGACGCAGGTCTTGGTGTTGCGGACGATGCTCTCACTTCGTCATGCCACGAGACCTTCTTGCGGACTCGACGGTGCTTTGCTCGTGTATCGATGCTGCCGCTGGGACTTTCCCGATGAGTCTTCCCCTCTGGGCTTTGTTCTCGCAATCCCGACGATTGGTGTCCTTGCCATATGGAATCGGCGGAAATCGTTGTGGATATGCTGTCCGTGATTGACGAGCTCGTTGGGATGGATTCATTCTGCTGACTTCTCGAGGCCCCATATCTTCCAGCTCGATCCGTTGCAGCTGAAGAGCTCGCTACACTTCGCTCCCCCGCCGGTCGCTGACTCCTCAAGAGCTTGACGGTCGCTTCCATCGACCGATTCTGTCTCTCCGCATCGTCCAACGTGGCCTGGACCGAGTTCAAGTCGCTTTGCAACCTTCTTGTCGTCTGGCGATACTCTCGTTCCTTCACCGTCAAGTCGCCGTTCAGCATTTCAACCTCGTCTTGCAACTCGGCATTCCGGTCGTACAGCCATTCGACTTCGGATTCCAGACGTCGAATGTCATTTGGGTTCTGAGCAGAAGCGAGGTCGATGTCATTCGTCCTTGTCGGCTCTCGCGAGTGGATGAGGTGGGACGAGATGCCAGACGTGGCGGAAGTGCAAGCTGAAACGTGGCGGGAAATAGGAAAGCTTGATTGACGTTCGGAGCGTCGATGTTGTCTAGCTATGCTACCGTCCATGCCATGTGTAGTGACGTTGACGTGATCGTCCTCGTCCTCGACTTCGTTATTCATGGTCTGCCTCTCGACATCGTCTTCCGTTGACACTCCCTGTCGTCCGCGCGTAGATGTAGTAACCCGGGTTTCGGATGATGGGTGAGCCATGTTGTCGTTGTTACTATATGTTGAGGATGATGAGGCGCTTGGTTGGCATCCAGGGTGTCCACGATCGATTATATGAGAGGGAGCCACTGTATCCCCTTTATTCAGAGCTTCTCATCAGGACGAGTGATATGAGTAGCGTTCGGATGCGCGAAATGGACGTTCTACACTCACCGTTGCGTATCTCGTCGTCAGTGATTAGACCGCTCCGGCGTCGTCGAGGCTGTCTGCCTTTGCTGTTCAATCTGCTCGGCCGACTGCTTATATCGCTTATATCGGTATTTTGAGGCCCAACGATCGATCCATCATAGTTGATGGGAATATCTAAATCCCGCATCTCAGGCACGGCGGTCGTTTGCGATTGATCAAGTGATGGCATTCTCTTAATGCCTCGCGCGCCCGAGTTGATGATGAGTGATGGTGAAAGCAACGGACGATGGCAGACGATGTTTGCGTCGTCCAGCTCTTTTGCATGTCGTAACTGGAGAGCTTTCATCGATGGCGGTTACAGGTCAATTATGTAATTATGTCTCCAAGCTACGACAGCGAAGGCTAGGTGCAGATGATTGATCGCCCATCTAACCTGAAACGCACCCAAGGAGGGAGACAATCAACAAACATAACAAAAGTTCCTTTGGCATTGCTCGTCCTTCAATCGGGCTCGATGCAAGAGCATGAGAGAAACCTTACATCGCCGTACTACCAGGATTGAGGCCGAATCATGATCGATAAAAAGGCATGCTGCTGGGCTGAACGGGGAGCTTCGTAGTGATACATGAATTACAAATAGCGCTTTAAAACGACAGTATACTACGAGAATGAGACACCCAATGAGGGTGATGATCCGACACCACGAATGCAATTAAGCTCTCCATAACGTTCGATTTCCCTCCGCAATGACGACGATAATGCTGACGATTCCCTCTACCGGCTTTCCATCACTCGCATTCGTGTGTCGTTATCGGTCTCCGTAGACACTGTGCTCGCTCACGGCGCCAGATCTCTCCAAAGTCCCACATCCACTTCATCCAATACTTCTCATACATCAATCAATCCTTCAAACTCCAAAAGAGACGGTAGAACGGCGCGAATCGCACCATCGATTGCGCGTTTTTTTGTGTCCTTCAAGCGGCCAAACCCAAAGATCGAATGGGGGGCAACGCCATCGGGTGGTTTTCGTAAGAAACGTAGGGGTAACCGTTGTACTCGGATTGCGTCCAGTAGTCCGCAGCACTGGCATAATCGGCAGTGTGGTGCAATTGTCCGATTTGTGATTGCTGTTGGGCATCGTAGAGCTGTTGCGATCGCAAGTACAGGTTATCGCCGTACGCTGCTCGGTCGTAAGCTGAACCGTACGCAGAAGGGTAACCCATGGCCGCAGAATCGGGGAGAGACTTGCCGGGAATATGGGTCGTGTACGCAGGCAAAGCGATGCTTTGCATGTACTTTTCCCTCGCCGCGTCGAATCCGGGATATCCGGTGGAAACGAGACCGGAGTCGTAAGCGTAAAGACTGGGAGCCAGATGGCTGATCGGTGTGACGAGACCAAAGTCATCTCCAGCGCTCGAGTAGGGGCTATCGAAAGCGGAGACAACAGGCGGACCTCGGCGATTGACGATTTCTTCCTCGAACCGAAGGTTTGACTGGTCGAGCATCTGCCAAACTTGGGACAACGCTTGTCGAGCCAGAGCACGGTCGTGAGTACAGGGCACGACCCTGTCGTGGATCTCCTGGAGCCAGACGTTCCAGTCTTCAAGCGAGATGCTGAGGTCGAAAGACAACGGGCCGAGCGCGAGCATTTCCAATCTGTTGATCTCGGTGTTGTTCAAACCGGTAACATCAGACCAAGACTTGTTCGTGAACGTGTTGTCGTCGAGCCACTTGTTGGCGCTAGTGAGACCCAAGGTCAAGATCCTTCGAGCCGCGTCTTCGCCATTGAAGGACGATCCGGGCTTGGTGGATATGTGACCCAAGCTTCGACGAAGCATCGCGCCATAGTCGTCACCGCCGGTATGGATGGCGAAGCGTTTGATGTACCAAAGCGACAACATGATGGCGGTAGGCGAGAGCAAAGTCTGACTCAAAGTCTTGTTGACAAAGTCGTGGAAAGAGGCGGGAGGTCGAGCAGACAACTGGTAGGGGTTGTACTTGAGCGCGAGCGATTCCTTGACAGGAGTCATGTACGCAGCAATCCGGTCGTTAACATCAGGGGACATTGATTCCCGATACTCGTAACCGTGAATTCCAAGGTTCGCAAAGTACTTGGGGTGAAGATTGTCGCCCATTGGACTGGCAGTAGAATCCCGGCCGAGATTGCAGTAGCTCTGGATACACGGATCCCTAGCAGGCCAAGGTACTTCCGGAGTCTGAATACCGCTAGATGCCGGGCTCGAATCCAAGCTTGTGTTGCCAGCGGGTTCGTATGGCGCGAATGGCTCGGTGACCAATTTCCAGACCGCTTCCGCAAGGAAACCACTGAGAGCGATTCCAGTGACTTCGGGAATTGCAACCGACTGAGCACGAGTTACCGAAGGGTTCTGCGAAATGGAGTCAAAGAGATTGCTCCCGATCAGATGGTTTCCGATGGCCGACTTCTCTCGAATCCCTCGGCTAACCTGGTAACCATCTCCGACGGCGAGACCGACGGAAAGTTGTCTGCAAACACGGGGGTCAACCTCCGACGCCGAATAGGGTCGGGAGTTACTGTCGATGGAGAAGGTCCTGCTCATCGCAGAACCGGCATCGGTGGAAACCATACGATCGACCTGCGATACGCAAAATGACAGCAGGGGATATATAGAAGGGGATTTGGTGGTGATGGCGATTATTCGTTATCCGAGCGTTGATCGAGAGATGAACGGAGCGTTTGATGAAGGAGTTTATCAGAAAGGAAGCAAGATTGAAGACTGATCAGCTCGAGTCCTTTGCATTGGATATGAGTTGTCAAAGACATACCTTGGCGACGTCATAGAGATCGCTGGATGAGTGTGCGTAGCTGTAGCCAACCGATTCGGCGGGAGTCTCCTCTCGGCGTCGTCGGCTAGACTTCAATTCCGCCCAGTTCTCGTCATAAGCCTCAAAATCATCAAAGGCGTCGTCCGCATCCTCAGTCAAACCTTGGGGCATCACTGGAACCTGAGCGAGAGCAGATGTGGACAGAGAGCTCTGCTTGCTCGGGGTGGTGTTGATTTCCCGGGTGACTCGATGCAACGCGGTCATCCCGAAGACATCAGATCGCCGAGATGCGGCAAGCCTTCGGGAATGGTTGAGCGAGTGCAAGGGCGTCTGACGACCGACGATGGCGTGGTGATGGTAACTTGCATGAGACGGAGCCTTCTTCTTTTGCGAAGAGTTGGAGTATGCGCTGCCAAAGCTGGAGCTGCTACTCAGACCACTATGTCAAGGACAGTTGACGTTAGTTGACGAAGCATGGGATCCTGCAGGTAGCTACTCACGAGTTCCAGCTACAGACCTTGCTCGGAGTGGAAAGCTTCGACTTGATGTGAGCAATAGCTTTGGCATTCATCATCCTTCCGGAATACGGAGCTTGAGGTTCAACAGACGAGTGCTGGTAGTGTTCGTTTTGACGACCATTGTCGAGGCCATCGAACGGCCTGAACGTCATGGTTCCTGTCATGTGCTGATAAAAGTACGTCAAAGACGCAGAAGAAAGACAAGACCTGAAAGGGACTCGTCTAGTTCTTCCTCTTGTCTTTTCGGTACTGGAGTCGAGGCTGAAAGAAAACCCGGGTTGGAGCTTCCTTCTTCCTTGACTGATTGGTATTTGTGTTGGGTTTCCGGCGAGTGGCGGAAAACCAATGAGTGTCTGGTTGGAATAGACAAACGATAAAGGTAAAACGGCTGTCGGGTAGGCTTGAACCGAAACGAGTCGAGTCTTGAAAAGGTGAAGAGCAGTTATTGATTAGGAAAAAGGGTAGAAGCCGCGGTCGAAAGTGGTATTGATGAAAGGCGAAACCGAGTCGAAATATGGCGAGTATAAGATGATGATCAAGCTGTCGAATTCAAACGAGACGTAACTACCAGTAAAGGTGTCCCTCGAATGTCTAAGATGAGTGTGGCGTATGAACGATTTGCACCGAACGCCTTTTGCTGTTTAGAACGGCTTGTGGGAGATCGATAAGCAGTGCAGGCGTCGAAGTTGGTTCTGTTGATACTGTATCCAATCGATGTGTGCCTTGAATCGTTGTGGTCGGTGTCCGGACGACAGAGACGTAAACGGTTCAGAACCCTTGGTGCTTCTTTCTTTCCGTGTTGAAAGTCCTTCCCTCGAACTTCTTGTCCTACTGCCTTCAAGATCGTTCGATATTCCCTGCTATCCCCTTTGTCCTGCTGCAGATATTCCTTCCTTTGCTTCTTCGACTTGAGGGCGAGCTCCGAGCAAACGGGTCGACCTTTGTCCTGATACGGTGAAGAAGGTGATGGACAGAGCCGAGTTGGAGGCAAGTGGTGGTTCAAGAACGCCTGGTGAGAGGCGAGGATGAGCCTTGATTCGGGGAGTGTTCGAGCCGAGCCAATGAAGAGCTGAACAGGAAAGAACTGCCAAGTTCAGGATTGTCGCGAAAGACAAGAACGCCTGATGCGGTCAGCGCTGTTGTGCGTTTGACGAGTGAAAGATCCCTTAAACCCTTGGGAAGGAAAGGGGGGCGTTCCTCTCTATCAAGGAGGATCGTGGAAGATGAATTGCAGACGGCCAGGAGCGATCCTCGGAGGATCACGCTGGGGCAATGACGCGCCCCGGGATTGGACTGCCGTCGACGCCGTCGACGAACGCACGTTGACTCAATCGCATGGTGAAAAAAGCATTGAAAACCAAACAAAAAGCGCGTCGAGTTAGAGTTTCAAGCGCGTCGCTCGAGCGAGCTTATCAATTGCAACGAGCTTTGTGATGGAAGCTGAAAGTAATGAAGAGGAGGATGACTTGATGAATGACTCGACTTCTTCCAGAAGTGGTGACGAAACACAGGTGTGGGTGGGAACACGAGAAACAACGGAGTCGGGACTGCAGTGTAGAGATAGAGATGGCAACTTCTCCGGAAGAGTACAGTTGAACAATAGCGGTTCAAATCGAACATCAGAACTAAGAATCGAACTCGGAACTCAGCAGCCCGAACTCAGGATAGGGCAAAGCTTTTTTACATATCGTCTCCTTGTCCTAACCGTCGCTCGTGGAAGGGATTGGGGCTCGACTGTGGTCTTTCGCGATGTCCGATTACTCCAGCCGATGACAATTGGCGAACATCATTTCTTCCCCACGAAAAGCGCGACATCGTCCATTATCGAAGGTTGTACGGACGATGAATCAACCGAGAGGCCCGTGTATGGCGACTGGTGAGTGAGTTTTGTGAACCTTACACGTTGTTACTCGTTACAATGCTGAAAGCGACTAAGATCGAAGCTTCAGCTCAGCCTTGATTGTCCTATTCACGCGGGTTGACAGACAGGATAGACTGAGCGACCCAGCCGGCCAGTCGGTATAAGAAAACTATATACGAGGTCGCAAGCGCTGGGAGGGCGCGGTACTTACCGCGACACCAATGTGGACCCGCTTTTGCGTATTGCTAGCGAGTGATCCCGTACGCTCTCGACGAGGTGTTGCATCCATCTCGAGCGCTAGTCCTATGAAGCCGGTAACATCCGCATCTCCACAACCGCCGACAACGCTCGTTGATCTGACGTCTTGATCATCATGTCATCATAGCCACTTCAGAGCGAACGAGATCCGCAGAGGGGAATTGTTCACGTCCAGCGACTGCGACGTGCCGAGACGTTCACCGACCACAGCACCCGGACGATCCGCACGCAAGGATGCGCAACGAAACTTCGGATGAATTACTGTTACAATCCATCATGCATGGATCCTTTTGTGCCTTTCGCCTGTGGAGACGAGTCCACGACAACAACCCATACTGGGTGCACGAGTTGTCCGACAGATTACCCGCCCTACTTCTCCCTGTCCCGCTCACCGCCCATACCCCGTCTTGCAACTCCAGCGCCAAAGAAGCCATTCGCGCTCCCTTCGACCGCTCCTGGTGTTGTAGGTGTCGTACCGTTCACATGCGACAATGAAAGCGCGGCCGATTTCTGCGCAGCGATCTCGAGCTGTGCACGATTCGACTTGTAGTCGCATACCGTCGCCGGGGGCAGGCCGAGGAGGTTGATCAATTTGTCCCTATATGCAGATACACCGTGGTCAACACTATACTTATCATCAAGCGAAGTGCGACTACTCACCTCACAGTATCGACCATCTCCGGTCCCGCCCCTCCTTCTCGTTCCCGATCCGACCACACGCTGAGAATGTCTTCTTGACCTCGGACACTAAGCACCATTCCGACAATGCCTTCCTCTTCGTCGAACTGATCACCGATGAGACTCAAAATTGAGTCTTCCCAGAGTCTGACGGACGCAATGCACAAGCGATCAGGTTCTGACGAAATCCTCAACTGGTCAACTGGTCTCACCTATCCGCTACCCCTTTGCGTAACCGCAGTACCCATTTTCCTCCATTTGGTAGCTCCTCCCACACAGGTCTACGTATTGAGGATGCGAACAGCTGAATGGACAGAGCATGTTATGACCGGTTACGACAATCATAGGCTGTGAATCCCGACAATCGGACACGCAACGTACCAGCAGATCCGTCACCGGCGGTAACACGGATGGTGAGAGCAGATGTGCGTAGATGGACCAGAATGACTCAATCTGTGATCATCGACAACATCAGCGGAAAGCTCCGTAGTAGCGGATAGAGTTGAGATCCATCACGACTTACAGATCCGAACGAGGCGACTTTCCGTATCTCCTTCTCGTACTCGATCACTTTTGCGGTCGGCGGTCGATGCACGTAGTAGAACGTCCAGCTGGTAAACAGAATCGGGGTACGCTTAGCAACTCGGAGGGCAGAGAAGCGAAGAATACACCCTGTCGGCTACTCACTCTTGCTTGAGGGGATGTGTTTGTGTTTCAGAGCCAAACATCCCGGTCCCTCTCGTATTCTTGTTTGCGATGCCTGTGGACCCAGTTGAGGTGTGCGAGACGGCGGTACGAAGTTGACCTCGTGCGGACGAAGGTCTGGAAGCCATGATGGAGTTTCCGAGGTTTTTGTCTTGAGCGTGTGAGTTGCTTGATGCGGTCCAGTCTAGGCGTAGTTTTGACCGTAAAACGTTTCGGTCAAGGCCGGGAGGATGAGGCTGATGTGGATTATTGGATAGCAGGGTACGCTGGTGCTAAGGCTGACTTGTGAAGTTTCTGGGGAGAATAACCTTAACCTGTCGCAGAAGGAAGGATGCTTGAACCGTTTTACCTTCTCTCGATCGTGCCCAAAACGCGCGGCACGTGACTGCATCCGGATGAAGCGTCTCCGCTACTCGCTATTCGCTATTCTTGATACGAACTAACCCTGGCTACATGGGGCTGGACACCTTCGTGAAGGCGTTCGCATCTCTCGACACATTCCGCTTCTGCACGCCCCCATACCACAAACGATGGAAGCCATGCAACAGGAACCAAACGCGCAAGCCGGTCCTTCGACCGCGCCGAGTCTCGATGTCACCTCGTCCACGAGTGACTGCAATCCCGATGGCACGCCCAAAATGTCTAAAAACGCGATGAAGAAGGCCGCCAAAAGAGCTCGAGCAGAGTCAGAGAAGTACGTTCGACGGGCTGCCGAGAAGGAACGTCGCAAAGCGAATGCAGCGCAGCGCAGAGCGGACATGCAAGCTGGGTTGTTGTCGAAGGAAGAGCTGGAGGAGATTCAGAAAAGACGAGCGGCGAAGAAACTGCGAAACAAAGTGCGATCCAGAGGAGGTAATGTGGTCAAGGATGACGAGGACACATGGAAGGGCGGTATCGTCGTCGACTGTGGATTCGACGAGTTGATGAACGATCAGGTAAGCACGTCACCTTCCTTTTTGCACGATCGAAGCTGAAGGATATTATGATCTTCTGCCAGGAAATCGTGTCGATGACGAATCAACTTTATTTCGTTCACTGCCTCAATCGAATGTCACCCAGACCCTTCCGTCACTGTGCATTTACCGGTATCAACGGACATCTCAAAGAACGTCTCGACAATAAACTCCACGGGGAATACAGAAAGTTTACGCGAATGGAATGGCGGAGCGAAGACGTCAGTGATATGCGGCAAGCCCCTGCTCGGACAAAAGAGGAATGGACCGAGTTCAACGACAGCAAACGAGTGGCCAGAACCTCGTCAACAACACCGGGTACATCTGTCCCGCACGATGCTGCTGACGACTTGTCGGAACCGCCCTTGAGGAATCCGTTCGATGGACAGGAGTACGTTTACCTTTCGGCCGATGCAGATTACGAGCTGGAAACTTTAAAGGAGAATGAAACGTACATCATTGGAGGAATAGTGGATCGGAATAGGTACAAGGTTCGTTTGGTTTGCAGCTCATGTCGATACAGGCACATCGACTCATGTGATACCCTCCCCACTTCCCTCCACGCGCAGAACTTGTGTCAAAACAAGGCTGTAGCAATGGGAATGAAAACCGCGCGGCTGCCAATAGGGAAATATCTCGCCGGCTTACCGACCCGCAAAGTCTTGACAGTGAACCAGGTGAGTGGCGCATCGGTTGCTCCACAAAATGGATGCCTAATATAACGGAATTGGTACTCCGCAGGTGTTTGAGATTCTGCTCAAGTACAATGAACTAGGCTCTTGGCAATTAGCGATGGAGGCGGCCATGCCGCAGCGCAAGTACCAAATCGGCGGACACCGTGCGCTGCGAAAACTAGAAGAGAGACAGAAGGCGGGAGTCGAAGGTTCAGCGCCCGCGAAGGACAAGGAAGATGCGGACGCCCACGAAACCGACGATGAAGAAAACGACCGAGTCCCAGAGGCAGTCGTCGGGATGCAGGTTCAGTCGGAGGACGAAGAGTCGGCCAGTGTTATCGACGGACCAGAAGAGGGTATAGATGAGGAGGCGATGGCGAATGAGGTTTGAGTCTAGGCGCGGCGCAATTCACAGCAATCAACCTCCACATGTGATAATCAACATTCAAATCGAATACCGATGATGTTCTCGTACCGTTATGCAAACGTCGCGTTCACGCCCTCATCCTTGTCCGCAATGGACTGGAGGATGCTAACACCTCGCTGCCGAAACCTTCCGGATTCGCAGCATTCAACATCTTCTCATCCCCACAAAGACGTCGACTTCGGGACTGCGGGGTCCGCGAGGCCAATCCGGAGCCTACTTACACGGGTCTCCACAGGGAACCTTGACCACCAGATCTTTACGACCTGAGATGAGCTTGGCATATAGCGACAGCGGATCCGTGCCACACAAAAGAGGCACCTGGCATACTGCTTGATACTGATCCGACTCTCTTGCCTACAACAATTGCCTGACATCATTAGAACCTGAGCTTGCGAAGTGTCTCCCACTTTTGCGTGGTGTCTTCAGGAGATCTCAAACAGACCTCTCCCCTCCGATCGTGACATCTGGTTCGTGGCTAGTAAGTGCTAATGACTGGCTGCTTAGCTCAATTCCTGCGCTGGTTACCATCGTATGTCCACCTCCCGCAGCTCCTGGAAGTAGCATTGAGAAGCAATGCTCCAGACGCTCTGTGTATAGCTCGCCCAGTTGGTGCTCCTGGCATGATGCTTCAACAGTTCATGGTTCGACTAATTGTTCAATTTATCAACTTAGATCGACAACATGGCTGTTTGCTGTTTGCCAGTGTTTGCCTCCGTGTGTGCGTGGAATTTCCGGCCGCAGATAGACGTTGAAGTCGCATCCACCTACGCGAACGCCCAGGTATAATCACATGTCCACGGAAAATCTACGCGAAGTGTTTCGCCACCATCTACTTGCCGCCTTCAGTCCGCCTTCTTAGTCTGCTAGCTAGCGTGCCGCATACCTCCACATATACTTGATTTTGTTAAACATATTCTTTCTGTGCTTGCAGCTGAGATAGCTGCTGAGATGACTGATGAGCTGGTGCACGAGTGAACGAGTGCGGGGGGGGCGGCAAATTGGAGCATTTGGATCGTGTCAAAGTGGCAGCAAGTCAACAAGATGGGGTATGCTTAGGAGTTGCTCATAACAAAATCATAGCTATAGTGGAACACCCGTTCTCAACGACAGGGGTACTAGATCGAACGATGGAGCACAGGAAAAAAGCCTGACCATTCTTCCTCCTTTGCCTCGGCACTTACGGTGTAAGTGGAAGTAGCACAGAACATCACATGTCCGCAGGTACACCGAGGCCGTAACCGGCAAACCGGCATTCCAGGGCTCAAGTCTGGCTTTCTGGCCTCTTCTGGCTCCGGCAAGTTGCTGCAAGCCCGTAGGTCACAGTTTTGGAAATGTTGTTTCAAATCGGTAGAGAGACGGTGGGTTGTCAGATCCTGTGCAAGTGTGCATACGCGACCTGGGTTCACCTGTTGAGTGGCCACGAACAATGCTACACCTCCTGTCATCCCTTATCCAGATAATGCAAGGAGCTCCTCCGTCAATTTGCGCTCTCCGGTGTGCTGTGACCGTTCCACAACTGAAAGCAGGTTGCATGCATCTTGTGATGCTGGATCGCTGGTCCACCTAGCTAGAGTAGCTACACTGCCTACACATGAGTGTTATCCAGCATAACACTCTGAGCTTGTATTCTCCAGAAGCTTCAAGCTCCAGCAAGCTCTCCAGAAGCTGCTTCAGCTAGCTACTTCTCGGCTGTTCTCCTGTTCTCGGCCAATTGGTCTGCGGCAATGGCCTGTCCAGGTGATACCAGGGTAACGGCGTCCCGATAGGCTATTTTGCTGACGTGTTTGGGGATTGGTAGGACTAAATCAGTGGACACCCGCGATCTCAGCAGAAACCTCACTTTCGCCGCATCCCGCGAAGAAAAAGCGCCCTAGCAAGAAAAGTCAGCAGATGAATCCAGCAAACTTTATTGAGCTGTGCCTTGACTCCTTTTTCATTCTTCACTAGCCTTTCCGAGCCTTTCCGCTGCTCTCGAGGGCTCATAGCTGTGCTGGGCTGGTCAAAGCACCCCCAATAACTCCCTAGTCTGTATCCAGCTAATAACATGGTTGAAATTTTGCGGTCATACATAGGCGAAATACGGAACGCCGATTTCTTTCTCGGATAAACGACTCATCGAACGTCAGCAATATCCGAGCTCCTCACTAACGACCGCTGTCGATGATGCGGGCAAGCTGACTGCAGGGTACCTTTTGTAAGCGTGTTCAGATGCATTCATGCTAGAAATTTTTGTTGCTGATAACGCCAGGGCGATGTGACGCAACCTGGTATGACAGAGCGAAAGAGGGTACCTGCTAAGCACTTGCTAAGCCCCATGAGTGGTGATCCTCCCTGTCAAGTTCAGGATTTCTCCGAGAATGATGGCTTGCCCACCTCCATATGCTTTCCGGGGTCAGCTACAGAAAAAAAAGTACGTCGTCCGCCTCTTTCCGCCACGATCCTTCGAGAGCTTATATAGCTAAGACGTTTCCTCTGCAGCGATGGCAATAGATCTTGACACTCCTGAATCAAGACAAAGTCTTTCGCAAACGTTGCACACCTCGATAACAATAACAACATGCCTGCCCGTGGATCCAGCGCTGCTATAGTGCTGTGTCTTTTCCAGTCGTTGGCTGGTAAGTGCATTTACGCCTTCGTTGCTTCCTCGAGCAGTCCGTTAACAGTCTAATTCCCTCAGGTCTTCTCTTCGGTTGGGAGAACAGTTCGACATCTGGTCTTTACATCAACCGTTTCTACCAGAAACGGTTCGGCCAGTGCACCGATGCCACATGCACCGCATACGCTTTGCCCACAATCCGACAGAGTACCATCGCCGGTTGTTTCTCTATTGGTGCCTTCGTTGGTGCCCTCTCGTCTGGTTACGTTTCTAGTCATGTAAGCTCTTCCCTTCCGTCAAGGTTGAGTGAACACTGTGCTAATTTCATAATCTACAGATCGGTCTTCGAAGGACCTGCTTGATCTACATCATCCTTTTCATGATCGGTATCGCCATCGAATGCTCTGCATTTACCACCTATGGCCAGCTGTGCGTCGGACGAGCCATCGCTGGTTTGGGTGTCGGCTGCACATCCGGTCTCGTGCCCGTCTTCCAAGCTGAAGCTTCGCCCCCGGCCGTTCGAGGTTTGATCACCGGTTCTTTCCAACTTTGCGTCACCCTCGGTATCTTCCTGGTCAACTGCATGACGTACGGTACATCGAAACAAAGTGGCGACTGGACTTGGCGTTTCCCCATCGGCATTCAGCTTATTTGGGCTGCCCTGCTCTTTGTCGGATTCTTCTTGTGCCCTGAATCGCCGCGTTTCCTTGCGAGAAAGAACCGTTGGGATGAAGCGAAACACAATCTTGCTCGTATGCGACACTTGCCTGAAGACGATCAAGCAATCGCCATCGAAATGGAGGACATCCGACTGGCCAAAGAGGATGATGACAAGCGAGGTGATGCTTCCTACCTCGAATGCTTCAGCATGAAGAACATGATTCTTTTCCGAACCATGGTCGGCATTTTCATTCAAATCGGTCAGCAAGTCTCCGGTATCAACTTCTTCTTCAACTACGGCACAATCTTTGCCGGATACGCCGGTATCGACAACCCTTATGTCTTCACCATTGTTCTTGCCGCTGTAAACGTCGTCATGTCGTTCCCCGGTATCTTGTTGCTCGACAGAGTCGGTCGTCGACCGAACTTGTTGTTCGGTTGTGCCGTCATGTTTATTGGACAGATCTGCACCGGCGCCGTTTCTACTGCATTGCCCGGTAGCAAGGAAGCAGGCAAGGCGCTCATCTTCCTCTGTTGTCTCTTTGTTGCTGGGTGAGTTCAGGCTTGTATTTGCTCCGGGGTCTTGAGACTGAACATCGATTTCATATCTTCATCTAGATTCGCAAGCACCATCGGCCCCGTCGCTTGGGTTGTGAGTGTTTCAGAGATCGCTGCCCTCGCCAATCGGTTTTGACTCTTTTTTCGTACAGGTTGCTGCTGAAGTATTCCCGACTCGACTTGCTGCCAAATGTGTTACGATTGCCACTGCAGCGAATTGTATGTACCTATTGGAGAGTCGTCGCCACTGTCCCTTGCTCACACCTAAAACGCGTTTTCGCTCCCATCTCGATTTCTTCGTTCCGCTTCGGTTCCACCTCACTCTACGTCGCTCTGTTTGTCGGATTATAAAGGGGGAATGAATGTCGTCATCGCCTTTGTGGCTCCCATCGTGCAAGCTTCAATCGGCACGAAGATCACCTTCGTCTGGGCGGGTTTCATCGCCGCCACTGCCGTCTTCGTCTTCTTCTGCGTTCCTGAAACGGCAGGACTAACTATCAATGAAATCGACGCCCTCTTCATCTCTCGTACACCCGCATGGCGTTCTCGACATTTCAAATCGACTCAGGCGCACGAGGAGGAGACCCAGGCGGAAAAGCGAAACCGAAACAGCGAACATCACGAAAAGGTTGCGAACGCTCAGGCTCCGCATAGCCCTTCCAGCTCTGAAGCTTAAATGGAAATTAGAGGCCTCCCACATTCTTGCATCTGCGATTGCATATCTGACAACAATCACACCGTTGGCCGTATCTTGCCAGCCACTTCCTTCGCGGATGTACATATAATAGACTTTTGCTTGTATAATAATGTACAAAAGCACACTATGAATGATCTGAGTCATTCGCATTCTGCATGCCTGATCCTTCCATTTGCCTTGTTTCAGGACGACACTCATCCACTTCTTCGCTGTCTGCAAAAGCTATACTATAGCTACGAATCGAGCTGATGATGCGATGGAACTCCCGGAGTCCAAATGTCTCTCCGCTAGCCAAACCCAACCCTTTGTACTCGTTGACACTTTCAGGACAGTTGGCAGCTACAGACCGTCTAAACGATCCGCAGCGTGAGAATGCCGGAGGTGTTGCATCGTATTATGAGGGTTGAAGCTGTGGTATCGGCGCAGGCGGTGGATGGACGTAAAATACGCTCTGATTTAGCTGATTATGTAAGTTCTTGGATGCAAAATATGTTGGTTGACTTGACCTGCTTGACATGGACCGCTATCGCTCGATAACAGCCACTCAGACGAATATCGTCCCCTTCTTTCCTGGTTGTGCCAGTATCTTCTCGCCTCAACGTTACGCAAATCGAGTAGCTCAGTATACCCTGGGTGTCCAGTCAACGAGTTTGCTTGATTCCTCGAAGAGCCAGTTTTCTAGTATTGGGCTGGGCAAGATACAGGCCAACATGAGTGCTCGTGAGTTCGCTTTCATCTTGCGGCTCATTGCTATTCCATCCCGAAAAGTGTCTTGTATTGACTACTGTGTTGCGATATCTAGATACTTCGTTGAAAATCTCCTCGGTACCCTCATCGAGCTACGCAGCTCTGATCGACCAGACCACGGCTATCGTTCCCGAGTTCACGCTTGAATCTGGTGACGTTCTGCACGATGTACCCGTTGCGTACAAGACTTGGGGCAAGTTGAACGAGGCAAAGGACAATGTCATGGTCATATGTCATGCTTTGACGGGAAGCGCAGATGTGGAAGATTGGTAAGCCGCTTTCTCCATTCTACTCAATAATGCTGCTAACATCGTGTGGGTTACGTTGCAGGTGGGGACCGCTCTTGGGGCCCGGCAAAGCGTTCGATCCCACTCGTTACTTTATTTTCTGCGCAAATGTTATCGGGTCTCCCTATGGCACTGTCTCTTCCGTCACCATCAACCCGGAGACCGGCACCAAATGGGGACCCGAGATGCCAGGCAGCTGTGTCAAGGATGATGTTCGGTATGTTGAAACTGCTGACTGCATCTGTACTATCCGCCGCTCATGCAAACAACGTCATGCAGATTACACAAGATCATCCTCGACTTTCTCGGCGTACAGTCGGTTGCGGTTGTCATCGGAGGATCCATGGGAGGAATGACTTGTCTCGAATACGCACTCAACACTCCCCCTGGGTTTGTCAAGCACATCGTCCCGATCGCAACTTCCGCTCGACACTCAGCGTGGTGCATCTCCTGGGGAGAAGCCCAGCGTCAAAGCATCTACTCTGATCCGGCTTACGATGATGGGTATTATTGTTACGATGATCTCGAAGACATTCCCCCGGCGAATGAAAATTCAGAGGAACGACAACACCGCATCGAGGAACGACAACCCACACGAGGCCTCGCGGCGGCGCGAATGGCGGCTCTACTAACCTATAGGAGCAGGGATAGCTTTGAGTCTCGATTTGGAAGAAAGTCTGGCGCACCAGCAAAGCGGGGACGCGGCGGAGCATTAACGTCTAGCGGAAGATCGAGACCTACATCGCCTCCTCTCCGATCCCGAGCTCCCGGTACACCTCGAGAAGAGGCTTGGCGAGCGCACAACGATGGTTACCGGGCACGTGGCGACTCTTCAACTTCGCTAAATGGATCGGCTGCCGCTGCCACTCCTACGACGGAGGCGTCTCAACTTCAGTCTACCATAGTTGACCTTCTGAACCCGGCCAAGCCTGATCAACCCGATGCCACTGTGGCAGAAAAGCTACCCGCCGCCGCTTTCCAGAACGCTCCGTTGACGAATCTGGAGCTGTCCATGCCTGGAGGCAGTCGGTCGAGGACACCGCAACCTGCAGATGGCAAGCTGGGGACAGGAGCACCGAAAACCCCTCAGGTATTTTCTGCGCAAAGCTACCTGAGATATCAAGGTGACAAGGTAAGTATTTCCCGATCCTGCTGTCAAACAGCGATCCTGATGAACATATTTCTCGCTAGTTCACGTCCCGATTCGACGCAAACTGCTACATTCACATCACGCGGAAAATGGACACCCACGACATTTCGTTCCCTACAGACATTCAATCCGATCCTCCGACATTGTCACAAAACCTGCCTCCGCCTTCGGACGATCCAACCGAAGCAGAACAGACAGCCGCTCTTGCGCACGCTCTGTCGCTCTTGCCGTCTGCGCTCGTCATCGGTATTGAGTCCGACGGTCTCTTCACCACTCGAGAACAGCGCGAGATTGCTGCATCCATACCAGACTCGGAGCTGGCCATCATCTCCTCTCCCGACGGCCACGATGGATTCTTGCTCGAATTCGAAGCGATCAATCAATGGGTACAAGACTGGTTGCACAGAAAATTGCCACAGGTGTATGAGGGTGCTCCCATCGTGCCGCCGTCAGAAGGAGGTTTCGATGTAAGGAAAGAAAGCTTGTTCGGCGAGGCCGAGGCTGATGTGACCAGGTGGTGAACGCAGACATTCTGTCGAGAAAAGGGAAACAAGGCTAGAAAGATTATTGTTACAGGGCAATGCGGGGTCCAACATCCGGTATATTGCAGCATTATGTAAAATAGACACTCCCGGCATCCAACTGTATCGATAAATTTAGAAATGAAATAATAATTGGGTCGTACCTTCATACGGCGGAGTTGATGGGCTCAGTTTATAAGCTATTCATCGTCTTCACTCGATTCCTCTTCCGTATCTTCCTCGTCATCTTCCTCGCCATCGTCGTCTTCATCCATCCGATCTTCGTCGTCCGATCCATGCCAGACTTCGGCATCCAGAACCGTTTCCCTTAAGACCTTGTAGCCGTCCCGCTTTTCCAGGTTCAAGGCAAAGAAATCGTCGAGCGTGTATTCACGCTTCTCGGTCTCGTAACTACCTCCGTATCTGCAGATGGTCAAATGCTGTCAGTGACTGAAGAAACTCATACTCGCCGGACATACAGGTAAAATGTGTTTTTTAGAACAGCAATCATCGCATTAGATCGAGTCAAGGGCAGCACAGGGGCTTCGCCAGAAACTCCGCCGTCGGCTTTACTTTCGACCGCCATCTTCTGGTCCTATTCGACATAGCACCTGATATCAGAAAACATCGAGAGGCAGGCAGCGATTATATCGCGGACCAACCTGTTCATCATCGCTATCATCTTCCTCTTCGGCTTCAGGCGCAGCTTCCATGTCGACGTCCTCATCGACTGCCATCGCATCAGAATCAGGGGCAACCGCTTGCTTTGCCCTGCGCTTCTTGGAACCGCTCGCCTTCTTTTTCTTTTCGTTGATCGTTAGCAAAGACCACTTGCTCGTCGATGGGTTATAGGTGTACCTGGTAACATGTTACGTTCAAGGCGGGTCGGATTAGTCGATTTGCACGGAAGCTGACTGCATCAAATAGCAAGCAAATTCAAAATCCGACTTACAAATCATTGTAGAACACCGATGACAGGTCTTCATCACTTTCATGATCCAGTACGCCTCCGAACAGGACACCCAGACCCTTGGCGGACCAGTGGGTCATGGAGGTACCAGATCGAAGCGACGGTGCCAGTCCGCCCTTCTTCCGCTTCTCCCACTTGAGTTTGGCAAGATCAAGATCCATGCTTTGTGGGCGCGACGATATTGGATGAGAACAAGTCGAGGGCTCACGGCCGGAGAATCGCTTACTGGAGCAGCCAAGTGTCTTCCAAAGCCATACCGACGGATTTCGAACCCTTTAGATACTCCTTCCTATACCCACCTGGTGAGATAGCGCGGTTGATAAGTTGAACAAGCGGGAGACTGGTAACTTGCGCTTACCGTGAATCACAACTCCCTCTGCAGCGGGGATCATCGAGAACCCGCTTCGAGCTCTGCAGACACAATAAACAGGATGAGTATGAGGAACAAGGATGGTTCGCGGATCTGATGATCAACGTACCCAGGAGCCCTGTCCGTCGCCCTCATCTCAATCTCCTTCCACTTGTACGTTTCCGTATCAAAGATCCACAAGTCGGAGAGATAACTGGCTAAAGAACAGCACATGAGTGAGCGAGGCCCGACGTCGATTCAAGAAAGGAAAGGAGCTCATACTTTTGACTCCTGTATCGTGGAAACCGCCATATAGAACGATGTACTGCTTCCAGGACGTCATTCTGGTTGAGCAAGGTTGACGGAAGATCAGTCGAGATCAGATATCGGGCGTGCAATTTCGCAACGCACCTATGACCACTCCTGGCAGTGGGACCTTTCTTGGTTTCAACTTTTTGCCATGTGTAGTCCTTTGAGCCGACGCAAGAAATAGGAATGTCAGTTCCGCCACGGTCATTGTGGCAGTAGGATGAGCACGACATGCATGACGACTTACCTTCAAGGAGAACAACCACAGGTCTCGGTAATGGTAAAAGTTGGTCTGGGAGGGGTTTGCATATTCCCCGCCTTGAAACGGAAGGAGAACCTCTGATCAGCACCCAAAAGCTTGGACCATGAACTGTTGATTATGTCTCACCAAAGATCCAGATTTGGCCTCCATCCTTGGGAATGGCTACTGCAGCATGTGCGGATCTCGGTGCAGGGGCGTTGGGGCTAGTATATAGCCTCCATTCGTTCTACGATGGTTTCGCATCAAGCAAAGGGCTCAGTCAATGCGCTCAGTCGCTGAAAGGACCGACGCTGTCGTACCTTGTCGGGATTATATCGGAATGTGTCATTGCTGAAATAATGATTATAGTTCTCAGCCTTCAACCTCTCTAAGGCAACACCGATAGCGCTCGGGACATACTAGAGATATGCTTTATCGCCGTCAAAGTACTCTCCACCGATCAGCCACAAATGATCGCCATACGCGGTAAACGTAGCATTGACTCGTCTACTGGGAGCCGAAAGCTGAACTTCCTCCTTGACTGCATGCTTTGTTTTCCAATCCTCTTGAAACTGCGCCAGGATATCCTCGAGGTTTTCCTCCTTGCCCTTTCCCTTGATGGCCTTGAGCTCCGACTTGGCGGCTTTTTCCTCTTGTTTCGACTTTTTGGCCAATTTACTGGCGGATTTGCTCGAGGATTTGCTTTTGGCCATTGCTGTCGTCTTGAGGTATATCTCTGAGTCCGACTGGAGCGATCAGAGCCCAAAGGAATGAGTGAAGATTCCTAGCTGAATCGTCATCTCGAGGGAAATATTCCGGTCCCGGCTGCCGGGCGATCGAGAGCATATGTCTTGCTTCTCAAGGCGCCTCGCTCCAGTTGATGATGGACAGCACCATCACCTCGAGCGGACTTACTCATCGAGGAAACGCTCTCCCCTCGAACCTGTGCCTACAAATCAACCCACACCAACATGTCCGATACTCCTGCAGCTATCGAATCGGACCCGGATCCAACATATACTCACTTCACGCATCGTGACGAATTCGATGCACTGTTGAGCGAGTTTCTACAAGTCTCAACCATGGACGAGAAGTATGCCGGCGAGCATGATGGGGAAAAGGAGACAAAGTTGGTGAATCAAATGGGAGCGATTGTATGTATACTTCCCTATGTATTGGCCAACAGCACGTGCGATACGTCTTGTGTCTTTGTGGAATGTACAGTCTTCATAAAAGTTGTAGCTGATGACATATGTCCGTTCGTTGTGCTTCTTTCCTTGACCACCATATGCTACCGCCTTCTTAGCTTGATCATTATCTACCGCTTCCGCCACTCCTTGACCCATATCTCCATGGCATCATCCCCCCGCTCATGGCCAAACTGTCATCGCACTTTCAAGCACTATGGCAGGCAGCGGAGACACGCTCGCATTCGGACACAGTTGGGCAGGAAGGTGATGTAAAGCACAGTCACTCAAACATCGACAGAATCGCAAGGGTGGGAAGGCTGGTGAATTGGGTCATCAAAGTGCGAGGAAGGAAGAATGCGGGTAAGAACAGTATGGATCATTCTCCTCATCTTCGTCTGATCGCTTCGCGCTGTTTCCAGTCACGCATTTTCCGCCAGACATTTCCAACCTTCCCGTACTGGTGTACTTGCTATCTCCGTCTGCCGCTCATCCCTCCGAAGCGGAAACGGCGGAAGGATTCCCTCGTCATCCAGCCCTCTCGCCTCAAAAGTCTTGGGAAATCCGCTCGGTTTGCTTCCTATGGCTCAGTCTGCTACTCACGGTGCCCTTCGACTTGTCCGCATTCGATAGCGCTCAGCCCTCTCCTATCCAGCGAACGGACTCATCTGGCCGACCAGTCGCTTCCGACCAGACAACGATTACCGCTCGGGTCCTCGAAATCGGTAAACGCACCCTTTTCGTGCCCTCGAAAGAAGGAGAATATGCGGCTCTTGTTCTTGCAAGGTTGTTTGCGAGGAGTGATGGAGTCAACGAGATGGACGGGTTCTTTCGATGGGTGGAAGAGCAGGTCAGCCCGAGTGGTGGAAGTGGCCACGAGGACAGCAATGCGGGAGGCTTGGTTTCGCGTGCAGAGGGAGATGACGCCGTTTTCGTGCGTTCACGGGCCCGTTCCCCGTCAGAGTTCTACATCGAGCTGACTTTCGTATCTGTCCGTTGTCCAATAGTTAACTCATGTTCTGGCACTCCTCGCGCATTTACCATCACTTCTGCCGAACGCCCGGACTCATTTGCCGGAACTGATGGCATTCTATGCCAAAGTCCTTATGCCCAGAGTGGAAGGCACGGGTCAATCGAATTCTAGCGGTGGCAACAACGTCGCATCATCAAATGGACTGCTGCGCAAAATGGCCGTCAAAGCAAGAGGAAGATGGTGGGTTGCCATGCTTGGCGTAACCATGGGCGAGGCTGGAAAGGTTAGAAGGAGTGCGATAGGGAGGCAAGTGATACCTGCAGAAATGAACAGTAAGTGCTTATTTTTCAGGGAATAGTACCTTTCTGTTCTAACGCGTGAGTGACCTTGCAACGGCCGTAGGCGACAAAAATGCAAACGTATTGCAGTCAATAGATCACGCTCAGCGGTACAGTAGTACGGATATTGCAGAAGAGGAAGAAGAATTCGATCCCCCGGATGGTCTTGAGGAGGAAATCGATAGACTGATGGGAAGCCTGTCTGATAAGGTTCGTGTTCGATGTTCAATACATGGCGACTTGCAGAACCACTCACACACAGTGTTGTTTTAGGATACTATCGTTAGGTATTCATCAGCAAAGTATCTCTCTCGTCTGGCGGATCTTCTTCCTCGTTCCTTGTCTTCACAAATCGTCGAATCCACCATCTCCCTCTTTGGAGGAACACCTGAGGACCCCCTCGTGGAAACCGACCGAGGTAGAGTCGTTGACCCGGGTGGCGGTAGCAACGGCGAGGCCAAATGGCATGGCTTGTGTCTGGCTTTGGCAGAGATGGGGAGAAGAGGGTTGATCGAAGACGAGATGGTAGAGGATCTGCTGTCATGGGCTGTCAAGGTATGTGCGGTTCCGAATCACTTTGAATTCACCCAGATCTCATTTGTGGCGTTCCAGGCATTGAACTTCGATATTCGCCGCGGAGCTCATAGCATCGGGTCTAACGTTCGAGATGCAGCGGCATATCTCATTTGGTCTATGGCTCGAGCATTATCGCCCGCGAGCATCCGCCCTTTTACACGTTCCATCGCTCAAACTTTGGTCTGCGTGGCGTGTTTTGACCGGGAAGTCGGAATCAGGCGAGCGGCCAGTGCTGCCTTCCAAGAGCATGTAGGGAGAATGGGGCTGTTCCCACACGGAATAGACGTCCTGCGGATAACAGACTTCTATTCAGTCAGCGTCCGGCGTTCAGCGTTTTTAATTGCGGCACCTCAGGTGGCGATGTAAGTGCAACTTAACCAAAGGCTTTGGACCCTGTCGAAGACCAACATCTGATTCGGCTGTTGTTATCTATCACAGACATGAGGAGTACCGCTCAGCGATGCTTGAACACCTACACTACACTACGCTTCGCCACTGGGACCCTGCCATGAGGCTGATTGGGGCACACGCGATGAGACTGATTTGCGAATTAGACGAGTCACTACCTGAAGAAGCATTGCGAATAGAGGTAAGCCCGATATGCGATCATGCGATATTGCAAGCAAGTCCCTGAGCTGTTCATGACTACGATATCTGACAGCTCGACCAATTGGCTTCTGTGGATTTGCCGAATATTCATGGCGGACTTGTAGCCGTCAACGAGCTCGCCATCCTGTATCGCGTCCGCCAAGACTTTGGCCGTTTATCCGAAGTAAGTCAGCTCAAAGGACGTGCTGTGCAGCCTGCTAATCGCCCTGTTACTAGATATTCGCCTCGCTAAGCACGGTTCGAGCCTCCGCATTCGCTATTCCTGGTAGCGATCTTCTGTTGGAAGCAGCTTGCCATGTAATCAGCAATACTGCATGCGAGCAAGCCTTACGGGGAAAAGCCAATTTGGAGGTCTGTTCCCGAATCCTTGATCTTAGCATGAAGAACAGAAAAGAAGACGTCCAAATGGCTGCAGCTATGGCATTCGGAGCAGTTACTAAATATCGTAATTCCACGGCGGAGATCAAGAGATGAGTATTTGGTTCGAACCGACGTCTCACTGGAATGCTATGCTGACTTTACTGTTGCCCTTTTTCACCTATATCGCATGCTCAAAATCAGGAAGGCCAGCTCAGAAACAGAGTTTTGCGATGGCTTTGGGCCAGGCTGATTATACGCGAACTCCCGAGCTCCTGCTCCCAGTTCTCAAATGTTTATTGAACAACGTGTCAATTACCACCAAAGTAAGCTTCAGAGACAACACCTGCAACTTAGAGTCACCTCTCATTTCCGTCGTTTGCTAGGCTCCTCAACAAGACGTCGAAACTCGGCGGGCATCTTACCTCTCGATATTGGCAATCATCCGACAGACGCAGAGTTCCGCTATCCAAATACCTGACGAGGAGTTCTCTGTATGTTTCAAGAGCTTCTTAGATGGATTAGAGGACTACTCTACAGATCAACGCGGAGACGTCGGTTCGTGGATCAGGATCACTTGTGCACGATCTTTGCCATCTCTCGTTCGTATCGGGCAGCAAATCCTAGGAAGGCTAGACGACATGGCTTGTTTGGAGGCCATACGTGGCCTACTCAAACTATCGGTCGAGAAGCTCGAAACTGTCCGCGTTGCAGCTGGACCAGCCTTATGTGAGCTCTTGCAAGAACATGCCGAGGAACTTAATATGGAGGCGACGGCCGACCACATGTAAGCCGGAAAAGGAGACGTTGCTTTCGATACACTGCTGACTTTCGCCAGCGCAATTGACAGACGCACAGTCACCGACTGGAAAGATGTGCAAAGGCTGTATCCCAACATCGCTGCCCTCTTACCGGTCGAAAATATTCAGCGTCCGGTGTTCGAGGGACTCGTCCTCAGTCTTGGAGGCAAGAATCTAACTACTGTAAGTAAGGCGAAAGTCCACCACCTAGCTCTACGTTTGACGTGTGTATTCTTTATTTAGCAAAATGCAGCAGCGACCGCTATCACCAGATCCATTCACGTATCGCAGCCAGATCTCCAACTTGTCAACCGATTGACCAAGATTCTACTGGCGTTCGGAACCGAGAATCTGAACAAACAGAGGATATTTACCCCTGTCTTGATGACAGCTTTCGAGCTGGCCCAGGCGGAAGTTTGGAACGGTTTAAGCCCTACATCCGACTGTGTCCAAGAGTCAGTCCTGTTTGGCGATAAGGGACTTTGCGATTTGCTCATCTGTTCGACTTCGCTCCTATTTTCCAGCCTCATCAAACTGGTCAATCTGGCTGCTCGAGGGCTAACGATCATCAAGAATATCGAACGGCTAACGAGCTCCATGAAATTGTAAGAGGAGTTCCACTGAAGTCTGGTAAAATCGAAAAGAGATTTCACTAATGTCCAATGGTACAGCATTGTTTCTTGTCTGACAATCCCTGTCGCGCAAAAGACAGCTTTGCGGCATATCCCGAACTTGATGCATCATGCATTCCCAAGGGTTAGTCTCGGCAAGATAGCGCTCGAAGGCTTGTGCTAACGAGGTTATCTTCTTCATCTTCCGCCACAGATTCGGGCACTGACAGCCGAACAGCTTTACCTGACCCTACAAACGGCTGAGATCGAAGATCCAGAATTAGATGAAATGTTGTTGAGCGTTCCTTGGTGAGCCTTCCCTCGTTTTGGTGACTGGGAGCACGCATTCGGCAATCAAAGCTGACTGGTAGTTTTGCAGGGCGGAGAACGATCATGAAGATGCTGCGAAAGAGGTCATACGACTGCTTGGTGAGGTTTTGTAGGTCGGTAGCGCGCACGGAAACGCAGCAGACAAGGGCCGATAGATTCTCGAGATACAACCGTAATGTAAGCTTGACAACTGGAAGGCAGTAGCTTCTTATGTGGACATTGTTTCTTCATGATGTTTGCATGATCACGTTCACGTCTCCATGTAATCGGCTGCCATCAGCCTATCCAAAAAGTAAAGCAGAGCAAATGAGATCCATCGCGTGATGAGCAGGATAAAACGCAGTCCAGGAGGAAAGACACTTACAGCTCCAACGCCAATTCCGGTTCTATTCTATCGCTAAAGTCCTCCATAACCTGAGTCGAAGGCGTGTTCGCATACTGATGTTTGTAGGCAAGGTATTCGACCACTTTCGCTAGAACCACGCCACTTCATGACCCGCAAGGTGTCAGTCTGGAGAAAGGCAGATATGACGTGAAGAAACAGAAGTACCGTTGATGAATGGTGATATTTTGCGTCGCGGATTCCGTGAAACTAGCTGTGCGCACAGAGAGTAACCGAAAAGATCTTATGAGTCGGAGTGATGCTTTGGACAGGAAGGACATTCGCAGAGGACCCACCATCTTCACTCAAGGAAGACTTGATCATTCCACTTCCCATCGCCATTTCTTTTCTGTACACCATACGATCGTTTGGTCATTTCGACATGGAACAGACCCCAGACGTAGCAAGAAAAGCGAACAGCAGTGTGATATCGGTAAGCAGCATTCCAGACAAGCAGCATCGATGGGCGATACGTACGGGATTACGAAAGAGTAGCCATCGATTGAATTGAGACGAACCCATGCAGATCCTGCTAGGTTCCCGTTGCCCGCGGAATCCCCATTCGTGGCCATGATTCAGAGATTCAGAATCTGCGGATAGCTAGGTAAGCAATGATTGTGCAAGAAGGCCAAGGAGTAGAGCTGACTCCTTGCCAAATAGATGGAAGACGGAAGGGTTATGCATGGCAAGAAGTGACTGCTGAAACCGATCGTTTACCTCGACAGATTTTGGTTCCGCGTTGAGACATTTATTATTTTGCTCAACGTTCCTAGACGTTCCTCGACAAGGTTCCCATTATTGCAAGTTCAGATTCCACATTTTCGGGTATTCAACACAGTATAGTCGGTGGATCCAGATCCGTCGCAACCCGAACAGTCCCTGTGCCCGTCATGTCGAATCTTCAGGAGCTCATCCTCGCGACATCGTCGTCGATCCCATTCACACAACAGGTCGCTTCCACCAAACGGCCGACTTTTGCTCCATCTGCGACCACGAGCAGCTCGAGCAATCAAGCAAACGGTGGTGCTGGACCTTCCTCGATCACATTGCATGACTTGGACACGTCCGCATACGTGCATTCTTTCAAACCTTCGAGTTCTGGACTGAACAGCGTAGGAGTGATACAGAGTAAGACTGGAGAAGGTGGAGGATTATTGATAAGTCAGGAGGGAAAGGCTCTGTTGTCGTTCTGGGCATGGCAGAAGGTGAGCTTGGATGTTTCAAACCCTGTCTGTCAAGCGTGTGCTCACCAAATTACGCCTTATTAGGACCAACTGCAAACGAGGATACACATGCCTGAGAGGTTATCATGCTTCGGCACTTCCCCCGATGGGGTATGGGCAGCAGGCGGTAGTCCCACAGGTCATATCTATCTTTGGGAGGTAAGTCATTATGCTCGAGTTGCAGCGGGACCTCGGAACTGATGCCCACAACCTTGCTAGATCGCGTCAGGAAACTTGCTCGCGTCATTCGACGCTCACTATAGAGCTATCAACACCTTATCGTTCACGCCATGTTCGACTCTGCTTCTTACGTCTTCCGAAGATTCTTCAACGTCCACATGGTCCGTCGCCCGTCTCGTCGATCTCTCGCCAGACATGGCGTCCACCATTCCAGAACCGTATTGCACATTCTCGGACCACACTCTGGCCGTACGAGTACTCCACGTCGGAAAGGGCAAAGGCGTCGAATGTCGAGTCTTCACCGGCGCTTTGGACGGCTGCATCAAGGTCTGGGCGTTGAATCCACCGAAATTGCTCTCTTCATTCGCACTGCCGCAAGGCCAGATCCCGACTAGTATCGCTGTGGACCCCCTCGAGAGGTGGTTCCATGTCGGTACTGATGCAGGCGAGATCCATCACGTCCGGTTGTTCCGACGGAGAAAGGAATTGGGCAAACGGACAGAAGAGAGCGACGATGTGATGGTGGATCGAAGTGCGGCTGATGTGGCAGAGAGACGCGACTATGCAGAGATGGTGATAGCTGTAGGTGGGGAGGGAGAAGGCAGTGCGGACATTCGAATTGGCGGAGAAGGCAATGATGTCAAGGGCGGCAAAGGACGAATCTCGCTTGGGTGAGTGGTTGCGCAGATCGACTCTGATCATGGGCGGCTGATTTACGTGATTCTAAATATTCCAGCTCTCCGATCACAGCGCTTGTGCTGTCTAAATCGCAAAGCCACCTGGTTTCCGGAACTGCTGCAGGGCATATCTACATCCACTCTCTGCCGTCTCATCAACATCTTCGGACAATTACATCTCATGTCGGCGTACCCGTCACCCATCTATCAACACTCACCCGTCCTCCTGATTTGGTGGGAAGTGTTTCCCTTCGAGACGCGGCAAACGCGGCGACTTCAAACGGGGCTGTAGCTCCTGGCGCATGGCCTGTCAAGGAGATCAAGCAGTTTGAGAGGATGAAGGTCATCAAGCGGGATGCTCGGCATATGGGAGATATTGGTGTTCTGTTGCGTCCCTACGTCGACTTTTCAGAACTCGAGGATTTGGACACCTTGGACGAACCAGTAGAAGCCTATGCATCAGCTTACAGCTTGTACAACGGATCGACTGCAATCGGTGCTGCCTCTACCACGCCAGCCGCACCGGAAAAGGTGATTGCACTTGAGGCAGAATTGGCGACCGTGAAAGCGCAGTTGCAGCGGGCAAAGGAAATCAATCAGGAGATGTGGACGGGCGTCGTAGACAAGACATTTGAACAGGTGACGGGCAAGCGGGCAAAAGATCTTGAGACAGCTCTGGATGGGGACGTGCAGATGACTGAGTAGCTTTTCGGCTCGAGTTGTACATTGGCAAATCGGCAACATCTGATGCCAATTCTTGGGATATATGGCATAAAGCATCCGCTCGAGAACCGCTCTTCCTCACAATGTGGCTTCTATCACAGTTGTTCCTTGTAAGAGCGAACCCTGAACGAAGTGAAATATCAGCTAAGAAGATCGGTGGTTACGAATCATGACCGCTTACTTGGAAAAGTAGAATGGTTTTTGATGTTTCAAGGAAAGACCAAGGGCTTCGCCGTTAAAGAGGTTGATTGATTGATATGTCAACATTTCCAACTTGTTCCATCTGAAAGAAAGCATGAGAGTGAGCGCAAAGCTACCGATATGCGTTTGCAATATTTAGCCCACCTTCCCCTCGTCGTGGTCTTTAAACACAGATCCATTTCGAACTCGTATTTTGGCGTTACACCGGGTTCCAGTAAGCTTCGAAGCTCGATTCTGGGGATATCACGTCCCTTTTCGTCCTTCATGGTGCAAATGTTCCATTGTCCAAAGAGGGTACCTTTCGCTCGTAACGATGGGCGAAGTGCATGCACCACGTCAACCGGTCTACAATAGAACGTCTGAATCAGTCCCAACCAAGAGGAGACGAGACGGGAGGACTCTTACTGATCTGTACTTAAATACGAAATGACTCGACCATCAGGGTAGAACCGCAAGAACCGATGGTAGGTGACTAAACGCAATGCAAGTCAGTCGCATACTTGGCTATGAACAGAGGAATGATGAGCATACTGAGATGTGTAGGCTAGAACAAGAAGGGAGAGTTCGAAGCGTGTGGAAAATCAGCTCGAGCTATTCAAAGAGCCGAACATGACAACGTACATTGACCCACGCCATATCACTCTGTCCCGGTCGACTACGGTACGAAGCGAGGTTAGTCGGGCACGGAGTAGAAAGGCAGCCGAACCAGACGTACATGTAATGGCAAACGCTAATGTACAAACCATCATACCGCAATCTCCGTTCCTCCAAGAATGTTGACCGCCAATCAAAGCCGTGTCGTTTCGCGAGGTCAACAGGTGTGACCTCGGGCGGGACGAGCGGTGGAGCGTATATCTTCTCGCACAGATACCTAGGGAGGGGCCTCATCAGCATTTTCGACGTGGACCAAAAGCCTATACGGCAGTAGACATACTTCCAAACTGGTGCGATACGAGTCAGTAGCCGGGCCTTTTTGCACGTCATGGCGAACCGCTCCAGACTTTGCACATCCAGGAAGAAGACGATGTTCTCCACGATTTCATCCGGTACGCTCGATAGCAACACCGGCCATTTCTCTTCCTCTGGTTGGAATTCGAAGGCATAAAGATCCCCCCCGAACTTGTTGATGATTCGTGTCAGTGGATCTGTCCAATCCGCATGAATGTTCTCCGCATCGCCAGAGAAACGAGCGGGCGTTCGTGCGGGGGAATGGTAATCGGGAGCCAATTGGGTATGCGTCCGGAATACATAGGGCTCTATTGGAGGCGGGATTGCGGTAACGGGTAATCCTGGATCCACGACTGGAGTCTCTTCGACCGCCGCTTGACTCCGTTCCTCTTCCTTGACAACAGCTGTATTGTAGGCCTTTTCGACCCGATCGTCGAGCTTGAATGCTTTCCGATAAAGGTGAAGCGCTTCATTGAGCTGACCGGAATTTTCATGGTCCACTGCTTTGGCATACGTCTCGACTGCCTTTTTCGTCGCATTCACCGTGGGGATATGTTGATTACCCAGATGCGTTTTGGAAACCGCCAGTTGAGCATGTTTCGGTTTCGGGCTGATTTGGCTCGTCGTTGACGCGGTTTTGCCATGATTTCTGGAAGGCTTCGTATCCTGCTGGACCAAAGGCTGAACCCTGGCACTACCACCCTTTCCCGAGCCAAGTTCAATGCTGCCGATCGCCCTCGCCAGCTCTACTTCGTCCTGTAACACACCACTCTTAATCTTCTCATCTTCTTTCCGTTCGGCGTCGAGTATACCTTTTGGCCTCTCTCGCTTGGTGCTTGATATCTCCACCGGACCGCTGCTGACTTTGACAGTAGGCGTTGGAATTTTCCCAACCTTCTTCTGGTCCTCAATCTCCCGCTGTCGTGTCCGATCCTGCACTTCCCGTCGCCACTGTTCACGAAATTTGACGAGCTCTTCATCGGCGATCGCCTGCGTTGAGTCGGCCATTATGTGAAGACAGGACAAGACCTGAGGACTGTCTAAGGGAGCTGCTTCAAAAGCTTAAGAGCAGCGAGTCTCACACTTCCTTAGCCACCACATACGTTACTGGAAGCACGATAAGTGAAGTCATCACTTGGCGACTCATCGGAAAGCTCAAAGTGGAGGCGAATATGGCTGATTGTGCATCGGAGGCACCAGGCCAGCTCCAAGGAGCCTCGCCGGCTTCGTCCTGTACAGGCGTCATCCTCGACATCTGTTCCATATTCGTTTCCATAACGTACTAGGACTACTGGGTCATTACCCTTGGCCCAATACAGATCCGAAATGCAATCTTAAGAGCTGCCGGTCAAGCCTAGAGACGGCTCGGATTCTTACGCTTCATACCGAGCAGGCTTGTCCGAGGGCATGAGCAGAAGTGGCATTCACTTCATCTTCAACTGTGATGGTACGGAAGTCACCTGCTCGGAGTGGCCTAGTTGGAGGAGAAACAGAACCCGGAATCATAGCTGTCATCTGCTATCGCAGCAATTTTCTTTCAGATACAAAACAGTTCAAAGCGCATGTTACCAAATTTAGAAGAGCTTGATGGTGCTGTCTCGGGCAGGACCGACGCCGATCCACTGCAAGTCCGAGCATCAACAAAAAGCCCTGAATGCTCCAAAGAACGGATAGACTCACTTGAATCTTGACACCCAAGTAGTCTTCGATGAACCTGACGTATTTTTGGCAGTTTTCAGGCAATTCCTCAAACTTTCGACAGTTGGTGATGTCAGAATCCCAACCGGGCAAGGTCTCGTATTGAACTTCAACCTTGGCGAGTTGATCGAGATCGGCTGTGGGCACGACGATCCAGCTAGGATGAGCACAGGTCTTTCCGGTGTGGGAGGCACGAGATCTTACCAGGGAAACCTTCAACCTCCTTGCCGTCGAGCAAGTACTTGGTGGCGACCTTGATTTCCTTCAATTGATCCAAGATGTCGAGCTTGGTCAAGTTGAGAGAAGTGTAACCGTTGATCATCGTCGAGTACTTCATGACAACCAAATCAAGCCAACCGCATCGTCGTCGTCGGCCAGTCGTGGTACCGTATTCAGCACCGACTTCTTGGAAGTGAACACCAACGTCCTGTCGAAACAGCAAAAGCAGAGATGAGTTTATTAAGCATTGAATGGGGGAGCGGTGGACACTAACGTTCAACTGTTCCGTGGGGAAAGGTCCACCGCCGACTCGGGTGGTATATGCCTTGACGACACCAATGACTTTCTTGATCATCATCGGAGGGATACCCAATCCCGTGCAGACACCACCAATCGAGGTAGCGCTGGAAGTGACGTAAGGGTAGGTTCCGTAATCGATGTCGAGCATGAGCGCGTTTGCACCTTCGACGAGGATTCGCTTGTTTTGCTGGATTTGCTTGTGCAGGAAGGTAGGTCCGTCGACGATGAGAGGCCTCAATCGTTCCGCAATTGCCTGTCGACCAGGTGGAGTTTAGTAAAAACTCGGCGACCTGACTAAAAATTAACAAACCTGGTACTTCTTGATCTCGCCTTCAGTGTCGTATTCAAAGTGTCCGTATCGCTTGAACCTGCCCTCGACCAACTTCCTAAACTTTTCGGGGAAGCTGGCATCGTACAAGTGGTGGACTCGAAGACCGGATCGGGAAGCCTTGCTAGAGTAAGCGGGTCCGATACCTCGCTTCGTCGTGCCGATGGACGATCCGCCGAGTTCAATCTCCTTGAGACCATCGACGATTTGATGGAAACCCAAGACCAAGTGAGCTCGGTCAGAGATGAAGAGTCGACCGTCGCAGTTGAGACCCTGAGCCTCGATGGCATCCAATTCTTCGAACATGGCAGGAGGGTTGATGACAAGACCGGATCCGATGAACGCGATGCACTTGGGGTTGACCAAGCCAGAGGGCAAGGTGTGGAAAGCGTACTTCATCTTTTTGCCAGTCTCAGCGTCGTTGATGACGATGGTGTGGCCAGCGTTGTTACCTCCGGCGCATCGAGCACAGACATCGGCGTCAGCAGCGAGAATGTCGGATAGCTTGCCCTTTCCTTCGTCACCCCATTGGGCACCGAGGCTGCAATGACAGGTTACATGAGCCAAGGCGGTGAGGAGGCATGAGCGCATCTACGTACATTACGGTAATTCCAGCGGGAGTAGCTGCACAAGCGAAACGAAAATGGAAGCCGAGTTTCAGTTCTGAGTCCTCGACCTCGAGCCTATACGCCTCGACGTACTGGTAGACATCTCTTCGGAAAGAACAAATGTACTGTTGTATGGCTTTGAGGCCTATTAGCGTGTTGGAAGAAGAGCGCCATCTTTAGAAAAGAAGAATAGGATCGATTCCATCGATAGAGGAGAGAACGTTCACTTTGGAGCATCGTCGAGGCCGAGTATCTCCTCGCGACTAGTTTTCGGATCAAAGTTAAGCGCGTTTATTCCGAAGCGCACGTCGCACTAGTCAGCCAATGATTGTCGGCCGTCAGGCGTTGGATACCGTAGCCTGGGAGGCAACCCATATCAAAGGGGGACAGGACTGCTAATCGTGCATATCATATAATACAATCCCGCGAATACATAACAAGTCCTTCGGACAGTCTATAGGATAATTAGCCTGCCTGTCAGAGACTCTCATCAGAACCATTCCAACGCCAGTAAACCGACATTACCTACCTCTAATTCTTCAAATTGCTCAGACCTTGTAGCTCATAGCTTCCCGGTCATCCGCATTGAGTCGTCCCCATTCCAGACACAGCCTATAGACATAGACTTCCATGTCCACCTTGCGGCCGTGCGAAAACTTCCAGTGACGACCCTCTTTGGCAATCTTCCTGAGCTCGGCATCTCCGTCGAATGCTTGAGCATGGGCTGCGGCCTTCTTGCCGCCAAAGAGTTCTCGGGTGGCATTAGCAGCGTGTTGCATGCCAACGGTAGGACCGGAAAAGAAGGCCCAGATATTGTAGATCTCTTGATAATCGAGGGAAACAGGGATGAAGTGAAGCCTGTACAAGGGGTCATCAGTGTCTGGGCTGTCTACTGGCTGTCTTATCGCAACGCACCATGGCTCAATCCAATCTACAGAACCAAGAATTGCGAACAATAAGTCAAATCCGGTTAGAGCGCTCCTATATTGGCAGTCCTCATACTGCGCTTACCAGAGAAGAATTCCGTGTAAACCGTAGTCTTCATAACCGCACTCTCACTCGCCAAGAGCGAGAACAATCGCGCCGAGTAGCCCATACCATCCAAATCGATCAAATACTTGTGTCGCCAGTTCTCCCCCAAGGGCACGGTATCAGCAAACCGATGTTCCTTGCGCATTCCGTCGCAGCCGCCGGGATACTGTGTGCAACCGACGGCTTTGGTGAAGGCGACGTCCATGACGTCTGCGTTCATATCGCCGAGAGGTACAGGTGCTTCGATCCAGTGGTCACTTCCCGGTGGATCGGCGAAAACGACGTCTTTGGTAACGTTCGAGGTATCTGAAGCCATTTTGATGAACCTGGGGAGACACGTCAGCTAACATATCTTCACATAAAGATCGACAAAACATACCTATGACGCTGGTACTGAGGCAAGAAACCGGGAGGGTTGGATCCGCCACCAGTGGTTGCTCCTCGCCAGAAAATATCGTCAACCTTTTTAGACCAGGGCATTTCCAAGTCATCGACTTCCTTGATGATCATGTTCTCTGGGTCCCAACCGTACGTGTATCGCTTTGTCGAGGAATAGTAGTAGTGACTCGGAATGAGAATGTCGCTGTATCCGACTCCCTTGGCAGGACTGAACATTGGGTAAAGGGCCTCGATCGTTCGCCAATCGCTGAAGAAATGGCCTTGTTTGTAATGCGCCCAGGGATGACGACAAAAGTCGTACTTGTCGTCGGTGTTTGGATTAAAATAAAAGTCTGGCGAAAGGGACTGGTCGATACCGGCTTCGGCTAGAGCCGAGAACGGTTGTTGGCCTTCCTTGAGCATATGTCGCTTCGAGCTAAACAACCGCCGGGCTTGCGAATGCGGGTCGCATGTTCGTCGGAATGATTCCCAGACGTTACCGTCTCCCTTCCAATCCGGGATAAACTTGCCTCCGAGGACATGTTCGATTCCCTCTGTTGATGCAATTCATCGTTAGACGACACAGACCGCGCGCCGTGACGTCAACTTACTCGTCGTGTCTGCCGTCAAGTTCGCATATAGCCTCTGCTCCCATGGAACGAGAATACGTCCTTCAGCCTTTTCGTTGATCGGAAAATCCATGTTCGGCAGCTTGTCCTGGAACTTTTCCAACATGACCCGGAAACCCTTTGCTCGAGCTCCTACTTCGGAATCGTCGAATCCCCTGCTGACGTCGATGGTATGTGTCGTTCCATTCTCGACTCGTACCAGATCCACGGATGGCAGGTAACCAACTTGAATGCATCGACGACGAATTTCTTCCCCATCCAGATGGAACCATGGTTCAAGATCCCGCATCAACTGATCATATTCGTCGATAATGTCCACCTTGTTGTCTTTTGCAAACTGGAACCACTCGTCGAATCCCTTTGGCGGATCCATGTCGTATCGCTTTTTGTATTCCGCAACAGCTTGCGGTAGCGTCTTTGACTGTCGAGAGAGTTTGGCTTGAAAGTTGTTCTTTGCCTGTTTCATCATTTTAGGAATCGGGTGGACGATCGGCGGGCGCTGTTTCGCCTTGCTCGTTCGAGAGGAAAGAAGCTTCTGTCGGAATGAAGTCGGCACGACGGTCCATTTCGCATTCCGGAGTGATGCATCGCCAGAGGAGTTGACCAGAAAGTGAAGCAAGGTGAGGATCGCGAAAAGACCGCCTGCGGCATATGCAACCTTCTTGGTCGCCGAGATTTTCGGTGTAGCTCGAGGCATCGCGAGTGTGGGTAGAGATTCACGAGCAGAGGGGTCCAGTAGAGGCCTTCAGTACACCCTGGACGGTCTGGTCAGTCTAGGTCAATGTAAACCTTCGAAGGCTCAACAACGACGTTCGCTTCGCTGGCATGAGAGCGCGTGCTCAAGCCAAATTTCGCATCCGCACTACAGCTTTACGCGTTGACCAAAGATAGTCGCGTGCAGCAGGGGTCCTGCTCGCCATTGCTCCTAAATTATATACAGCTCTATTAACAAGCTCCAGAAGACGTCAATCTCATGTCTTACTGAAGTTCCTCAAGTTTCAAGCCTGATTGGATGGTTGCACTGGCCAACTGCTCATGCGGAAGTCTGACGGATCGGTCCTGTTATCACTCAAATCATTATCTGCCTCAATCTTGCGCTCCACATTTTGTCCTGGCCCCATTGCCCATGGGCAATGCGCATCCCGCCCAATACCGAACGTGTGACAAGTGACGTGAGTATCTGTATACCTCGACCTTCAAGATCATGCCGGTCTTCGCCAGAAAGATACCGACCAAGTGCAGTGCGATTCAGGACATTGTGCGTCAGTCAAAGGGAGGGGGGCGATTTTTGAGCATGCTCCACGGCAACTTTCTCCCTCTTCCACTGGGCGAAAGTCTCAGTGTCATCAGTCAAGTCGCTCGAGTTCGATCTCTCTGCTGGCGGCTTCTGTGAGCTCGCAACTCTGTGCTGTGAAGAGATCAGGTGACATTGCATGGTCACATTCTTGTAGGTCTCCAGACTCCGCACGCGCAGAGGGGCGCAAGATACAATCTCTTCAAATGATCCTAGTGGCGTGTAAGCCTTTTTCTGTTTCTGCCCACAAAATTTCAGCTCCCTCTTATGCTCGAATGGTGCTTTCCCGTCTTAATTTCTTAAGGATGGGCTTCCAAGGCTACTCTCGTTGTCCTCAGCTCTGACCTGCTTCGTCGAACCCATCGTTGGTTTACCCAGTCTACCATCATCTTCGACAATCAACCATGTATTCGCCTTCGGGTGCGATTGAGCCGCCTTTAGCAGCCGTATCCCTAGAAAAGAGAACTATCAGCATTATCCCCCAACTGAGCGTTGTCGACTACTGGATTGCTGGGCGCATGGGCAGGAGGGATTCAATTGGACTCACCAGGGTTCATGGTTCTGTCGTCAATGCAACCGGCAAGGAGGTACCACCCACCATGAAAACACACGAAGGTATCTTTCATACGCTTTTCACGATTCCGTTGATTGCTTTTCTTAAGCAATCCTGAGCGCAGCGTTAGCACCCCAGGCCCAGCATACCCATATTTGACGTTCAAGAGCTTCTCGACTTCCTGAATTCTTCCTTGATCGGGCGATGAACTACTGTTGAAATCTTACCATGAGACCTGTGACTGTCGTATGGCAAACTTGCCATGACATCCCTAATGAACCAAGAATCTAAGCCTGCAAGGCAAAAGTTCAACATGTGAGCGGTATCAGCAAAGACGGTGCAAAATCGCGCTAAATCAACTCTGGCAATGACTCTTCTTCAAGGTAGATGCAGTCTTTCAGGCATCTGTGTCGTCAGCAGTGCCTTGATACATTTCCCGCTTGACGGTAGCTTGTCACTTGCCTTTTCAAGCGCCATTAGTGAGCTCGGACCCAAAAAGCGTTGTCGTGCCCACATGAAGCGGAGAGGGATCTTCTCTACTAGAGACTTCTCCTCATCATGCCCGATGCACAAACGCATATCGATTATCACACCGAATCACCACCCCATTCTTCACTGAGATGCATTCATATGTCGTTGCCTGCGGGAATGATCAGATCAAGGAATCGTCTGGGAGGACATCCCGAGCGGAGCCCGTAAAAAAGAACAGAGGTAATTGAAAACTCCGCCTACCAGGGTGTACTCCCGTATGACCTCACCAGCACTACCTGTCCTAGAAGAATTTCTTCCCCATTTTCGAACCTGGTCGCATTTGCCGAAACCGACGTAACCAGTTTGAAACGCCAATGAGTCACCATCGGGGGCGACTAGAATGACTCGCATAGGACTTACAGGTTGCGGAGTCTTGCCGCCATCCGAAAATATCATCCGCAAGCGTTGTTCGTGAAAACAATGACATCCAGGCAGCAAAGCTTCGAGCGCCGATGGAGTTGCTGAAACTGTCCGTACAGAGCTCGGATATACAGCAAAGAACCGGAGCACAGATCGTGCGGGGATTAAACCGGCGACGCCCAGAGCAAAACGAACGATCCCCCTATCTCGATGTTTCCCAAAGATCATAATATGCACCACTATATGCCTCCCAATCTCCCGTGCCCAAACCTCTGCGACAATCTGCGACACCTAGGAAGAGACCAAGAGACTGCGAAGCTTCCTGTGAAAGACAAAAAGTACGGACGATGCCTGGGCGCGCGTGGGACTGCATTGCAGGCGAACAGGCTGCTCAAACGCACCACCGGGTCCAAGAAGTACGGAGGCGGATGCCAGGCCAGCCGTTGGGAAGGTGAGGAGATGTAAGGTGTCATAAGGATGGGCCCACCAAAAAGGTCGTGATCAATGCCGGGATCGAACCGGCGACCTTACGCTGTACTATTCACGATGAATATTAGGCGTATGCTCTACCAACTAAGCTAACCGACCAGTATTGAATACTTACGAAGATTTAGCTTATGATCTCTCATTGTCGCGACCCTTCCGCCTGAATTGAAGGATCGAGGCTTCACAAGCCCTCAGCATTGTATCACTTGACCATGTCAGGGATCGATGAACACCGGGGTCATACGTCGTCGCAACAAGCAAGGCGGTTTATTGCAGGGATATGCCGGCGAAGGATAACCAAAGCAGGCCCGACTGCCTAGACAAATTTCGAACTTGCTTAGTTCCGCTGCGAGCGTTCCAGCGTCCACCTTGCAAGGTGGGAGAACAGAGGATCAGTGCAGGTCAAGGATAGGCCGAGTCTGACAAGAGCAAGTTGCATCGGTACAAAGGGTTATGCAATGGCGGGCGCAAGACACCGCTCACAGATGTGAGACACGGGATGAATCTGCGCTCGGTCGCACGGTATTCTCCTTTTCGCATAATGGCATCACATCAAACAACGGGTATACGCATACAAAATACAGTCAAGCAACTCCACGCGCCACGGATGCCCTCGAACGTCTGATACAGAACTACATAGCAGAAGACGAACCTTATACGAGTCCGTCGTACAGCGAGAGAGCCTAATGAGATGGGAAAGTGAGTGTCTTGCGCAAGCTGCGAGCAACGACCTATGCTTACCTGCACAATTGTTGGATCTTGCTTGCTACCCTCCTTGAATTCTTCATAGTTCAACTTCGCGTCCTTGTTCATATCCATCTTGGCAAAGATCTTGTCGACTCGCTGTTAAGACGGCACAAGGTATCAGCCACTTGCCCGCTTCGAGGCGCGATATCACAAACCTTTTCCGGTGTATCTTCGTCCTCTGGCAGTTTGACCATCTGTCCCGTCATCTTGTAGATAGAACGGACGATAGCGAGCATCTCGTCGTACGTGATGAATCCATCCTGGTTGATGTCGTACAGTTGGAAAGCCCCTATAAGTCAGAGCGTGATGAGCATAGTTTACAAGCCAATGTGGACCGAACAAACATTTGAGTTTCTCGTCCAGACGGCCACGAGATGTCACACTCAAGGCGCATATGAATTCCTGCATGGTCCGAGCAATTCTGATCAGCGGACTGTTGATGCGCAGATCACGAGACGAACCTTGAATTCTATCGTGCCCGATTTGTCCTCATCAAAGACCTGAGCAGCCGAACTCCGATTTAGCTACGGTCATGCATTCTACTTTATGCAGCACTCACGTTGAACACATAGTCTGCAAAACTGCTGGGATCGCCAAAGGGGAAGAACTGCTTGTAAATCTTGATGAATTCCGGCTTGCTCAGTCGACCGGAAGGGCAGTCCTTGATGAAACCCTTGTACCAGGATTGAAGTTCCTTCTTGTCGACTACCATGACCGAATAGGGTGTCGTCTTAGGGCAGCGTTCTGTCCTGTTTAACGAGAAACGTACAATAGGTGTTCTTCTGCAAATCTGCAAGGTCCTCGGAGGAAAGCTTGGATTGGTTTTTACCCATCTTGTTTGATGTATGTTAGGGTCTGTTGTCAAAGAATGAAACAGGCAGCAAAGAAGGAGTCAGTCATAGAAGCCACGCGAACTGAGTGCCCCATCTCGGCGGTTTCGCTGAGATTCTTGCGGCCAATCAGCCAAAGTCGATGAGCTGACTCTGAACTCCTGCTTCAACCCAGCACTAGGTCCCGGTACCCATCCCACCCGTTCCGTCCCAAGGGGCCCATGTGCTCTCCTGCCTCCCAGCGTCTTCCCGACTAAAACGGCCCAAAGCGGAGACCGTAAGGCGATGTACTCACAAGATGCTTCAGAGTGTCCTCTTGTTACGAAGCTGAAGAAGTCGAGAGATATCGACTCGACGTGTCTATGTATTGATGCTACTTGTTGGGACAAGAAGGCGCAATAGCGAAATCGCCCTGGAACCGTGTGGGGATTATATGACGATTGACCGATTGACTAGCAGTTACTGGCTGGCTGCGCGTTCGGTGCCCGCGCTGAGTGGCTCCGCTTCGGATGGGGCCTTTTTTATAATTTGCTGGTGTTGGCCGTACTTTGCTCCTGCTCGAAGCTGATGATGAGCTGAAGATGACAGCTCAAGTGATGCAGGGACAGCTATGAAGGCAAGGGATCGTCTTAACGGATCGAAGACGCGCTGAAGACATGATTATGATTCAACAGCCTAAAAACGAAGATGTAGAGAAAAGCTAGGTTAAATCCGCGGGCTCTGGAAACTACCCGGCCGCCCACATCTCAAGGCTAGATCCAAGGGACCGTCCAGTGAGCGTCCTTTCATGCCACAATGTGGCTACACAGCCTGCGTGCTTATTGGCCGTAGAAACATCATTGACGATTTCCTTTGGAAAATCATGAATATGAGGACGAGGACACCGCCAAGCATTACTCAGGGTTCGGCTTGGCCTAGGTGTCTGCATCCGCGCATCTTCGCCATGACATGATGATGATCGTTATGAAACGCTAGAGACACGCTTCATGGATTCAGCTTCCAGATGGATTCAGCTTCCAGATGGCCACGAAGCTAGTGCACGCCAAAAGTCTTCATTTTCGCGCCCTACAATAAATGTCCTCAATACAACCACTGCCAACAGAATCCCTCCGATTCACCCTAAACTCCGTAAGGACCGTTTGCCTCTAGTAGCAACGATACATCCACCTCCTCTCGAACGATTCTCGCACCTCGCTACCGGTCGGTGCAAAACATAGGGAATGAGCAAGAACAAGAAACTCCATAAGTCATCACGCTTCTGTGGATGGTTCCTCAAGAACCGAGGGCGATCTTACATCCTCTGCCGAGTCATGCAACTCTTTTGTTGCGCTTCCTGTTCGTTCCTGCTCCGGAGCCATTATTGAAAAGTTAAGTTGTGTTTTCTCGATGGTGGGAGACATTAGCGGATCATCTGTTTCGAGTTCGTCCTTTGTAGGCGCGACGAGCGGAGGAGTGACGCTTTCATAAAAATGGGCCAATGCCACAGGATCAGAGCAGAACGCTTCCAGCTTTTCTCGAATGACATCCGCTTGTTGTTGTTTCGTCAGAGGTTGCCCTGGAATGTATCCGCCGGGGCTGGCAGTGTGAATTGTCGTAGGAAAGGACGTGTTGACGCTGAGACGCGGTGCATACATGTGATTCAAGGTGGCTGTGCTGTTGTTGTTGACGGCCGAGAGGCGAGAGGTAGCAGAGTTGAGCGGGGGCTGTCCTCCGCGACCACTCATCTCGGAGCGATATCGACTTGACGCGGAAAAGAACAGTCTGTTATCGCTCCAGAGGAACCCTTCTTCTCCTCCTACACACTGCACCAAGGCAAGTCCGCTCTTGTGCGCAAACTGCGAATAGTCGAATGCGCCCGCTTTCCGATACGAATACTCGACTTGGATATGATCCGGGCTTCGAGTAGTGGCCTCGACGTCCAGGACAAAGTCAAACTTTTTCGTCAAGATGGCGTATTCAAAGTAGTTGGCTGTCCGAACCTTTTCTGGCAGGCGTTCATCGAGATCCTTGATAGCGGGCGGTGCAAGCGCAAGCTTGATAGGTGAGGGGGCACGCCAGGCGCATCTTTTGTCCATGTCCTTGATTTGTTCAACAGGGGCTTCGACAAGCCGCAATCCGTGCTTTTCGGCGACATTGTTCCATCGCTGTCGAATATCGTCCAAGAAACCAGCAGTCACTCCGATCCAATTCAGCTCAAAGTGGAAGCTGTCAAAGAACGGCGGTCAGCCGAATTCGGGTCAATTCGCGTGATCGTAACTTACGCGTTGACGGGATTGTGTATCACATCAGCATGCAATATGGCGACTTCCGCTCTGTCACTTTTATGTTGTGGATCCAAGTCAAGGATCATGGTCTGACTCATGTTGACTTTACGCTTTTTCTTGAATTTCCGTTCCCGAGCTTCCAGTTCAGGTGGCGTGAGTCCATACTGATTGACGGGGCTAGTTGTAGTCTGAGCCGCATTCACTGCAGTATCCACGATCAACCCTTTGCTTTGCTGCTTGGACTGTCCTCCTGTGTCGTCGGAAAAGCCTTTACTGAACCAACCTAACCCTTTGCGCTTTTTAGTGGTTTTTGCATAATCTCCCGCCAGTCGGTAGAAATAGTAGCCGTCGAGGAAGCCATGATAGCCGTTACAATGCTCTGCAGACGACCTTGTTAGCCTAAACAATGCACTGAAACAACTATTGTCTCACCGATTAATCCCTTCTTCTGCAACCGTTGACCCCACTCGACCGCTTGCTCGCGAGTCTTGATATCCGTATACATCGTTTGCAACCAAGTAACGAATGCGTCGCCTTGGAAACTATCGGGATACGCCACTCGTTGCCACCACCGATCGCTGATGGGTAAACCCTTTTCTGGATCTCGCATTGCGGCGGCGATAGACTCGAGTGTAGCGCTGTGGATTTCCATCTGATTATCAGGTTTGGCAACCGGTTTGTAGCCCTTTTGCAACTTGTCTAGTTGTTCCATCAAGAATGGATCGGTTACGCAGGCGGACGGATCTAGCCATGTTGGTAAAAGACTGGGTGGTGTATTGTCCTTCTTACTCCCGAACGGCGTCCATCTACTTTTACCGATCATTTCCAGTAGTTTGGTCGCACCAACAATGTGGATCTCCTCTTCACGCAATGGTTCCCCCGTAGGAGCTGTCATGGAGGGTTGAGGTAGGTCCGAAGGAATGAGCAGGAACCTCGTTCGCCAGTACCGCAGGGCATCCGTCAGCTCGTCTTCTACCCCTGATATCAGTCGATCAAGGTAATTGAAGTCGTACGAGCGTGTCTGATCAAAGCAAAATTGAGTTATACTGAAGAGATCACCCATGTACATCACCTACAGGATATTTGAGCTCGGCGTTTACTAATTGATACCCCTTCCGTTTTCTCGGCCACATGAGACAGTTGTAGCTATGAGGTTCGGTGGAATAAAACAGTTTGCGCGTAAAGTTGTGGACCTCGAGAGTGTTCTTGTTCTCCAGAGCAAAGTCAAGCCGATGAACCTGGTTTGGCGTAGACAACCAAAGGGGACCTCTGGCGGATTTCAGAACTTCTGACGCGCCGCCAGTTCTGATTCCCTTTACTTGACCAAATGTGACTTGATCTTTGGCCCACGGATCTGCGACCAAGAATTGAAAGTTTTCTGCAAACGTGATCTTGTAAGCAGGGCTGACTAGGGCAACGTGAACAGAGAGACTCACGGGAAAGACGTTGGGAGGCCATTTCTCTCATGACTGCGATCGGAAGATCTCTCGCTTCATCCGCACGAAGCAGAAATGACAGTTGATTGGCATCACAAGCAAAATGGTAAAGCTGTTCGCGGTACTGAGTTCGCAATTCTTCTTCCAGCGGTATCAGATCAGTTGTCAAAGGCAAACAACAGGGAGAGATGATGCTGTCCCACTTGACATCTTGTGTGAACGTAGGTCGCGGAACCGAGAATTGCCATCGCCGATGACGACCATTCTTGGATACGTTGTTGTCACGGGGTTGACAGGGGTTGATTCGCCAATACTCCCCCTTGCGAACCGCTTCTCTATGCTTCCACGAGCTCGCCTGTGCGGATTGCCAGGATCGCGACACCATTTCTTGTTCGGAATGACTTCTGTTGATCGGCTGAGAGACCTTTGACGGTTCTTCGCGTCGTTCCTCGTCCTCCTTCTGGCGGTATGTGGGTTTCTTGAGCGGCCTCTTGATTCTCTTGCCGGTGTCGCTATTCCGTGTTCGATTTAGCGGAATCGCCATTGGTTCGACCTTTGAGAAGCTGTCCGTTCGGTCTCGAGTACCAAAGTCCGTAAATGTATTCCTCTTGTTCCCCAACGGAGAGTCGCTGTCGTTCTCCTCGGCTTGCTTGGCTTGCGAGCGGCTGGTTTCTCCGAGTTTCGTAGGTGTTCCCTTTCGAGCAAAGACGGGCGAGGAGGCACGATCCAACTTGTCAAAGGAAACGTTCTCCTTGGTGACCGTGGCTTCGGAGGGTTGTGGCTGATTGATAGGCGTCCGACCCATGAGATAGCTGAAAAACTTGGAAGCACCAGTTATACCAGCTAGAGATGATTTGCTCGCTTTGCCCTTTAGCGAATGTGCAGGTGGAGTATTTGGTGCTGCGAACGTGCCTATGACCGGCTGGTTATCCAATTCCGAATAGGCTGTAGCCCGCGAGACAGTCCTGTCGCGTGGTCTGCCGAAATCCGCTGTGATCGTGGATGCGGGCGATCTTGGCAAATCCGCAAGGTTCACGGTAGCAGAACGGGACCGAGGAGCCAGCGCAATCGGGCGAGAGCTGTCTGGTGTCTTGATATCCCCCTCGCCTTCTGCTGGACCTTGCTTCTGACCGAGGGTTTGATGCTCAGTGTTGTCATCACTACCATGAGTCGGTGGCGGTACTTCGGGTTTGGGTGTGAGATCTGTCTTTGACAAGGCGACTGGACTGCGCTGCAACTTGGGAGCCTCGGCAACCTCGAGAATGGTGGTTTCTGGAATAGGTGTGCTGGGCAGTCTCTTCATTTTGGGTTCCACAGGCTTTGTAAAAGCCGAAACGAACACGGATTCGTCGAACGCATCATGCTCGTCCTCTAGATTTTGTGCCTCTGCTGCTGCCTTTGCTGCCATTTCGTCTTCGTCCAAAGTCGGAAGTGCGAGTGTAGTGAGATCGTGGTCTATCAAGCCGAGCATCTGAATCTCGTACATCTTGCAGCGGGGTATGAACCGATCTTCCTTGAATGGCCTGTCATGTGATTTAGAATAAAAGTGGCAATAGAGCATGGGCGAGACGGCTGTGATACGATAAAGTGAGTACCTATAATCCCACCCGCTTATCCCCCGACTCACAAAAGATCAGTTGTTCCTCTGTTCCATCATCGGGAACATCCCAATACAGTAGATCATGCATTCTCGTAGACGTGAATCGACCTCTGCTGTCTGCAGACAACTCTGCCATAATTTCGCCCGTCGCATTGTCCCGATCTTCGTCCTTTTTCGGCGGAGGCAGCGGTCTGGACCAGTAACTGAACAGAGGCGTGACGTGCAACGGTATCTGCGACATGCAGATCATGTCGATGGTGAAACCGGCATCCAACAGCCGCTCGGTGGTCAGACGCAGCATCTTCTTGTCCACGTTGAAATACCCGACTCCTGGAGTAATGACCATGATGGAGAGACCGGTTCGCGAGAGGTCGCGATCGATATGGTGTTCGTCAAACGGGTTGAGTACCAGATTGATGCTTTCTAGCACGTTACCTTCATAAGCCTACAGGAAAAACGTGAGCTTTTGTTGTATCGTGTATCGCTCGCTCGATACTTACAAAGCTGAGTCGACCGACAATCTTAGCTTCATCCGCTGCATCGCCTCCCAGATGATGATTCAACAAGATGGCTTCATGCGTCTCCAGCAACTGCTGCTTGAGCACTGGCAAGATGGTCGACCATTCGCTTCGCGTCTCGAAATCGACAATGACGCGGTAAAAATCCTTGTAATATCCAGCGTGAGGTGCATGAAGAAGCGCTTCCCTTCCGGTGATTCCGAGTTGATTCAGATACTCGACTTCCTGCTCGTCGTAGTAGACACGAGCAAAGAGCACGATTGTGACAACGTGATTCACCTTTGCGTCTTTCCACCGCTGAAACAGCTCGGGCATGAAGCCTGTCGAGAGCAAGGTCAGCGGACGTCATCCCCCTAGTTGTCATCAACACATACCATATAACGCCTTTTCGTAATACCTCTCTCCGTCCTCGTCAAACTCGAACATTTCCCTGCAAAGCTGTATAAATAAGTACGCCTGGGCGGATTTACTTCGAAAGATGGTTTTCGTGCGTGGAGTAACAAGTGCGCTGGCACGCTGCATACGGAAATCCGCTTCAGCTTTCCGTCTGCCCAAGTCCCGATGGGTTCTGCGTACCCTTTTCCCTCTTACGTAGATACCCTTCACCTCTGCCTTTACGATCCCCGCAAACTCGACTTTTTGCCATACATGCACACAACGACCTTCGAGCGACATGCCGAGTCGCCACATGTCTGATCGTCCGAGATATTGCCCCGTAAACGTCAATTCTATGAAATCTGCCTCGACTTCTTTCGGGTCGACCTGAAGCGGTGAGCGAAAACCGTAAGAGAGATGCGAGCCCATTGAAGGATCAGAACGCACCTTTACCAAGTCCACCTGCATTCTGTTTGCCAGTCCAAATACCTCTGCTACGCTATCGGACAAAGATAAAGGCTAAGAGAACACGATCAGCGTACGCTAACAACATCAAACATGTAACCGCTGTACCTGTTGCAGCTTCTTCAACTTTGCCTCATCATTTCCCCCCAATCGAAACAAGAAATGACCCTTTGGACCCTTTCGATTCCGCTCATTCCTCGTCGTCCGTCTCCCCGCCCCACCCACATCCCCATTCTCGCGCACACTATCCCGCCTCTTCCCGACCCCTCCCAAATTCTGTGGTTCATCATCCGCATTGTTGCCTCCAGCTTGGCCGGGCGCGTTCGGCTCCCATTCACGTCGTTCAACGGGACGAACGGCGATGATGTCCCCTTGTCTGGCCCAGGGTATCTCTCGGAGGTCGGTCACGACGCGTTCTCGATCGAATGCTGCAGCCATGTGGATGTTCATCACGACGGTTGTTTGATCCGTCTTTCCAGTTGAGTCGGCAGGGTTTGATCCTCCTGATGAGGAAGGGCCGAAAGAGGGTCGAACACCGGTGCTGAGGGCTGGTCGCTTCTGGGTAGTGTTTGTGAAATAATCAGCGGTGTGAGCTCTATCATCTTGTGAAGGATTCGACGTGTGTATCTCGGCAGCAGCGGATTTGATGATCCTCGGAGGTGGAGAGCGAGCCATCGCGTCGGTTACGATCCCAGAAGGTCTCCGTACATGATGTCTCTTCACATCGGCAAAGGATGGATCCTTCTTGTGGGGTGATTGCGCGGAGGAAGGCAGGACTGGAGAGGTATCGGAACGCTCTATCCGACTTGAGGGTGCCGGTCGCATGTCGAGTCGTAGAGCTGATTTGCTTGGTATCCGGTGTCTGCCCGGCCTTTCCACCGGCTGGTGTCCCTCGATTGCGTCTTTATGGTCTGACGAGCACATACGTCAAGGACATCGCAAATGCAGCAACGACGTAACATACCGGTCATCTCGTCCCCCAGTGTACAACCTTCTTATGGAATGTCGTGAAGCAGTGGGGAGGCTACTTTGAAGGGGATGCGGATTGGCGCGAATTAGTCACGACAGTCCAAATCTGTGGCGCCTACGAGGTCATCCGAGCGGAAGACGTCTCGAGGATGAACAGTGTCGTTGTGGAACGCTGGTGTCTTGTCAGGACATCCATATTGACCAACAACCAAAACGACCAGACACTCACACACTCCAACTCAGGTGACTCAGGTGGAGGCTAGTAACCGATATTGAGACCCCCAATCTGTCCAAGCCCTGTCCGCGCACCTTGTTAGGCGCGATTGCTCTATATGGGAGGCACCCAAACGACCGGGAAAATGGTTTACTCAGCGATTGACATGATAACTTGATGATCTATAATGTCCTGTCTTGTCCTGTCTATCATCAGCCTTGGCCCATCATCATCTGGACCTTGGTTTCACAGCTTAGAACCTTACCGACATGCGATCCTGGGTAGCGTCTGCTCCTCGGCTGACCCGCCTCCGGGTCCGAGCAACAGAGCGAACCTATTCGTGCGGCTCATCATCAAGCCACAATGCCAACACTGGTTCTAAAGTCAACCAGACCAGCAATACCACTGCCGCAAGTGCCGGGTCGACATCGGCGCCTGCGTCCAAATTACGACTGGCGATGACGGCGAGGAAACTCCTCGGAGCTGGTGGAGCGGATGGAAGTGGTCGTCTGGCTATGCGTAGGGAATCGATGTTGGCTTCGCATTCTGGTAGAAAGTCGGTTTCTACTATCAGCGCCAAAGCGGATAGAGGGTCCGTCGGCTCAGGCAGGCCGGCAGATTATACCTCGTCTGTGGCATCTTTCATCGCCAATCCGAACGCTTTCCGACCGGTTCATCTCTATCAACCGCAATACGCCCTCCACGCATCATTCACTCCGGCGCACATGCCTCTTCCCGTCCATCTTGGCATCCAGACATACTACAAGCCGGATTCGAGGATGAAGGATGCGGTGATGTTTGCGCCTGTTGATGAAAATACGAGGAAGACCGCGATCAAGAATATCGCAAAGGTTGCGGGACACAGTGATGCATCTCGATTGCACAGAAAGGGGATGACCAACTTGCGGGAACATTTGGCAACTGTAGCCAATCTCATGACCCATCAAGAACTCGCGACCGTTCTGTCGGCAACCCACTCGGAACAAGCAATCGCGGTCGAAATCTTTGATCAAGAGCAACCGTCGACCGTCCTCGATGGATTCTACAGCAATGCTTTCGGCCCATCTTCTGAATTCGACAGAACGACAACATTCGATGAGATGGTTCAAGTCCGATTGAACGGCCACGAGCAGCCCGCGAGCGACATGTCGCCTCTCCAACAGGCAGATGAAGCATGGGAAACCGTCCTCGCCAAGATGAACTCGGCAATCACCGCTCGTGAACCCGACGCCCCATCCCTCGCGCCGACAATCCCACAACTCACCCTATCTGACGCAGTAGCCGAAGTCGAGTCCCTCCTCTCTTCCCTCGCTCTCGGCCCCAACGCCAAAGCAACCTCATCCGCAACCTCGTTCATCCGCCGCGCAAGCACGAGACGTATCGGCCGGATCGAGCAGCTCGCGTTCCGACCGAGTCGGGTGACTATGGTTGGCGCGGATGTGCAGATTGATCAGGTGGCGTGGATGGATAGTGTGAAGCGAAAGAGGAAGAAGAAGATTTCAAAGCACAAGTGAGTGGATTGATTCCGTCTCGTTCTTCAAGTGCGGATCTCTCGATGCTCATGGCGTTTTATTATCTCGTGTGCTGTAGGTACAAGAAGAGGAGAAAGGCTACCCGGGCGGAGAGGAAGAAGTTGGGCAAGTAGGTGTAGGGGATCGGCGTGATCACAGGAATATGGTCAGATGTAGCCCATAGAAGGAGTTTCTCTCACATGAAGATGGCGGCATTAGCTCGCAAGCGTAGACATGAGATGTACGAATCGATAACAGCTACATCTAAGAATGCAGGAATACCCGATTTATCGGTTCGAAGGGTCTGAGCAAGATCTTGATGCGGGTGGCGAACCATCCTGAAGACTGAAGAGACGCGCGATCTCCGGTGGAAGGGACTTTTCACGGACATACCGCCGAGCGAAATCCGAGATAACTTCAGTGGCGGGCTGCTTGGTTGACAATCTGCACTCTAAGCATATGCGCCATCGGTGGACCACCACTGGGAACCGTATACATTCCGTACACAACCCAATGATGATGGCGAGGTGATGCGACTCTTTTTGTCGTTACGCGTCAACCAGCAAGCGCGGCCGCAGAGGGGAGGTATCCATTGCCGAAGAAACACGGGGTCGATGCTGGGCTGAAGATTGGAGTGGTATCGTTGGCGTCGATAGAGAAAAATCGACGAGCGACAATCGTCTCTGAAGGCCGTATCCCTCACATTCATCTGTATCGCCTGCAGCGACTCGCTCGACTCGCATTACGCCAAGGATCTCGCCGCACATACCCGTGAATACCGATACGACAGACAGCTCGCCGTTGCTAGATACAATCAGCCAACTATTCCTGCAAATATGGCGATGAACGGAGACCTGATCGCCTTGGTGAACAAGTTGCAGGATACATTCAACACTATCGGTGGAGATGCAGTCGACCTTCCGCAAATCGTCGTTGTCGGATCGCAGTCATCTGGCAAATCATCCGTCTTGGAAACCATCGTTGGACGAGACTTTTTACCTCGAGGTAGTGGAATCGTCACCCGACGGCCGCTCATCCTCCAATTGATCCACACTCCATCAAAAGGCGATGGATTGTCCATGACTGGCGGATATCAGCTCCACCAACAGGATCTGCCCACGCCTTCGCCGCCTTACACGGAATATGCGGAATTCTTGCACTTGAACCGCCGGTTCACCGATTTCGACGAGATCAGGAGGGAAATTGAGGCAGAGACGTTTAGGGTTGCGGGACAGAACAAGGGTGTTAGCAAGTTGCCGATCAACCTGAAGATATATGGACCTGGGGTTTTAAACTTGACGCTTGTCGATCTACCGGGATTGACCAAGGTGAGCTTTGCTGCGATAAAGACTCTGAGCAGGTGCTGAACCGTAAATGGCTACAGGTCCCCGTCGGAGATCAACCCACCGATATCGAACGCCAAGTCAAGAACCTCATCCTCGACTACATATCAAAACCAAACGCCGTTATTCTCGCCGTTTCGCCCGCCAACCAGGATATTGCAAACTCTGATTCGCTCAAGCTTGCCCGATCCGTGGATCCTCGAGGGCTCCGGACTATCGGTGTCCTCACTAAACTCGATCTTATGGACGCCGGAACGAATGCGCTTGATATCCTTACGGGGAGGACCTACCCCCTCAAGCTTGGATTCATTGGTGTCGTCAACAGGAGTCAACAGGACATCAACGCTGGTTTACCTATGGAAGAAGCTCTGAGGAAGGAGGAAGATTTCTTCCGGGACCATCCAGCGTATCGAAACTTGGCTCATCGATGCGGCACGAAATATCTCGCAAAGTCGTTGAACCACGTGAGCAAGTTTTGGGAATGATTTACGTGTTGGATGACTTACTTTGTGGTCGCCTGCAGGTTTTGATGAACCACATTCGAGACAAGTTGCCAGATATGAAGGCCCGGTTGAACACTCTGATGGGCCAGACGCAGCAGGAACTGAACTCTTTCGGTGACGCCACCTTTCTTGGAGAGCAACATAGGGTAAGCATACGATGATGAGATGTCAGTGCTTGATCCTCCGTACTGAGCTCTTCCATCTTGGGTTACATCAGCAGGGCTCTCTGATACTAAAACTCATGACAGAGTTTGCAAGGGACTTTGTCTCATCAATCGACGGTACCTCTATGGAGCTCTCCACCAAAGAGCTGTGCGGTGGTGCGCGGATATATTACATCTTCCATGACGTCTTTGGCATGGCTCTCGAATCCGTGGATCCGACGCACAACTTGACGACCCAGGATATCCGAACGGCCATTCGAAACTCGACTGGCCCCCGTCCCAGTCTGTTTGTGCCTGAAATCGCCTTTGATTTGCTCATCAAGCCGCAGATCAAGCTATTAGAGTCGCCGAGTTTGCGATGTGTCGAGTTGGTTTACGAAGAGTTGATGAAGATTTGTCACAATTGCACGAGCGCTGTAAGTACTACGGCATCACTCGTAGAGTTTCCGCTGAACATAGTTTGCACCTGCAGGAGCTCCAAAGATTCCCGCGCCTACACGCACAGATCGTTGAAGTCGTTTCCGAATTGCTCAGGGAACGACTCGGCCCTACTTCAGATTACGCCTCAAGCCTTATCAGCATTCAGGCCGCGTACATCAACACCAACCATCCCGAGTTTGTGGCTGGATCAGCAGCCATCGCTCGTGGCGACTTGCCTGCGGGATCAAAGAGCATGCCGTCTATCCACGCTGCAACAGCGGATGTGGATGCCGACGACGATGTTTCTGATTCCGACGAGAGCGAGCACGGTGCCAACGTCAATGGCACGACAAATAACAAGAGCCGCTCAGTCTCCCATTCTCAGCCAGGCGATAGACGGCAGCCCATCCCAGTCGCACCTACCCCTCGACACTTGAACCAGCCGAAGACTGACAAGTACCGCGCAGGGTCCATGTCTGGCATTGCATCTGCTCCTCCGCCAACCGGACTCATGAGCATGAGCAACGTCAGCACTTCGCCCCATTCCACGCGCGAGACATTCCTTAACTACTTTTTCGGCGGTGCAGGCGGCCCGGGAGGTCCGGGCGGTGCATCTGGAATGACGGGACCGAGTGGTTCAGGTATCCAACAGAGGAATGATGGTCGGACTGCCCGTGATCTTTTGCCGGATTTGGGAACGAGGAAGGCGACGGGTGCTGGTTTGAATGTTGGAAGGGGTTACGGACTGGAACCCCCTCCGGCGTATGATATGAAGAGCTTGGGTAAACACTTGGAGGCGGTAAGTCCTGAGTTTGGCCTTGTGTATGTGATCCCCTTGTGTTGATTCCGATATTTACCTCGTAGACCAACTCAGCGCACGGTCTCCACCTTACCCCGCGGGAAGAAATGGAAACGACACTCATCCGTTCACTTATCGCATCCTATTTCAACATTGTCCGACAAACGATCCAGGATCTTGTGCCGAAAGCCATTATGCACCTGCTCGTCAACTTTTCAAAGGACAGCGTACAGCAGCGGTTGGTGACAGGCTTGTACAAGCCGGACTTGTTCCCTGACTTGTTGCATGAAGACGAGGCTTTGGTGAGCGAGAGGACGAGAGTGAAAGCATTGTTGGATGCGTACAAAGAAGCGTTCAAGTGAGTCAAGGAGGACTTTTGCCGTTTTGTCAGAAGATGCTGATTTGCCTTGTTTCGTGAATCAGGGTCCTTTCCGAAGTCTCGCTCAAATCTTCGTAGAAATGTATGGACAGTACACCCTTCCTCTCTTCTACCTGTGCGTCACTGTAGAGCAATTCCCTATTGTATGAATAGACGTGCTACGATAGCCAAGGTTGATGAATTCCCAAGTGCATCAACTTTATGAATGACGACGATGCTGTATTACCTCCGCGCTGCGCTATTTTTGGTGTAGGCAATTCGATTGTTGTTTTTGTGATCGGCGGCGCGCAGTCATAGCCTCGTTTTGGGATGTAACCACTGCAGAGATCTGAAATCAAACGGCTATCCACCTCTCATCCTCGTCCGTCTGCTTCTCCATCGATCTGCGACGATGCGCATCACTCACCTCGTCAGTGCGCTTGTCGTCTTGAGCACGTCCAGCAGCAGATTTGCTCTGGCTGCGACTCGAGTAGCCGAGGGAGGAAGCTGCAGCCAATCCAACAACAAACTGGACTCGAGCACGGGAAACTTTATCAGCGACTGTGATTCTACGACGTTTTGCAATGATCAAGGCGTTTGTCAGAAGAGGCGATGCCGGAGCGACGACGTGAGTCTTCTTGTCCGATTTTTGTTACCTTGCTGCGGAATATCAGTTCATTTTACGGTTTCTAGTATCCTTATGGATACAACGGCGTGGCCTGGGAAGACTTGCCTCCGTCGTGCTCCCTTACACAATTGTGAGTACGCTTGAATGTTATTTTTCGACTAGTAGGAAATTTAGTAGAAAAGGGCGTCCGGAACGATGCTCATTCTCCCGTTTTACCGTTCGCCAGTTGTCCAGATGAGGGGGACGCCTGCCAAGACAAGATTGCCGTTGGAGAGCTTTGTCAGTTGAACCGAGATGGTGAGTGGTTGTACCCTATTCTTATGACCTTCGCCGTTCGGATCGAGCCGCCGCTGAAAGGATTTTGCTCTTCATTCGCATAGATGAATGCGCCTTTGCTCCTAATTATCGAGACCTCGCCGGAAGACGCAACGTCAACGGGTCCGTCTGCCTGAATTTCAGATGCTAGTAGGTATCTCCGAAGCGTTGTTTGCGGATCAAAACCATGCGAAGACTGAGCACGAATCATCTCCTGCGCAGCTGGGCGAACGCGACCGCAGGGGAAGCATGCGTCTTCGAGAACCGCGCGTATGAATCATACACCCCAGACGGCTCTTCCTACGCAAGCATTATATCTCGCGACAAGTGAGTGGAGCATTCAATTCCGCGCCCTTCGCCTAGGATCGCTGATCGTCGTAATCTGTGTAGCTGTGTCAACGGGTATTATTGTGATGGTTCGGACAGGACTTGCAAGAAGGACAAGCAAGTCGGTGACGCCTGTACTGCGAACAAAGAGTACGTTCATCCGCAACCAAACTCATTCGATAGCAATGGCTGACTTGCGGCAATTTAGGTGCTTGTCCTACAATTGCGTCGACAGCACTTGTCGAAAAGCAGCAGACGAACCAAATCACCCAGGAAGCTGGGTGTACGCTATCGTCGCAGTTCTCATCGTAGGCTGTAAGTGGCGAGTGATGTTTTCTAGGCGCAGAAACGTAGCTCATGCAACGTAATCTAGGTATCACTGTGGTTCTGGTCGGGCTCTACTACATCCACCGAAAGAGTCGAGTACAGAATCGGATCAAACTGGAACAATATGAAACTGAACAGGTAAAGACTATATCACGTCAATTCACCATTTTGATCACTGACTATGTGCTCTTCCTCTTTCTCGTGGCAAGATGGCTTACCGGAAATCCATTATGACCATATCTAATGCGACACACTCGTTGTTTGCACTTGGACCGGAAGCAGTAAGTGTCTGGAACATTCTCATGTCGAGTACAATACCATCCGCCAACCACGTTGCCCGTCTTGTTCATAGTCGTCGGACGTCGCCCGACAGTCTCTGCTTGCATCCGATTCATATAATTACAGGGACAACGACGACTTCAATTCGCGTCGAAGCAGTTTCTTGCGTGATGGTTGGAGCTACAGCGGGAGTGGGGATCAACATGAAGATACCGACGTACTCCTCATCCCGGGTGGCAAAAGTAACCGTCACACTGGGCAAGCGTTGTAGATTACCAATAGAACGCTGTCTGTTCTGTTCCTTATGAACGAAGTGCCAATTCATAGAGGGCACACGTCGCTTTATCAGTACTATTGTCGAGGTGAAATCCTTCTGGCTTGAATCAAGGCAAGAACAGTGAAACCGTGTTGAGGAGATATGTTAAACAGAGCAGCCCCGCCCTTGTTTGAGATGAAATAAAAGTCAAGGAGAAGCAGACCTAGTACAAGAGCGAGAGGCTGACTGCGAGTCGACTAAACTACTTGTTACACGAACGAAAGAGCAGAAAATAGCAGAAATGCGGCGAACACCCAAGGACCCCTCAACTTCGATCATGACCTTCTCGTAACCTTCGTTCCCGGCACGCTTCCCATTATAAAAGACGTAGGTGTGAAGAGCGCTTATGAAGCAGCGTCAGGAGCAGGAGCGGCGGCTCCGTCCTCGCCTTCGGTGGCGGGAGGTGCGCTAGTGCTCCATTGTTCCAAAACGGCCAAAGCTTCATCAACCTTGCTCTTCAAAGCAGCGGGTTGGTCGACGAGGACGAGCAACTCCTGGTTTTCCATTTCCAAGAGCATACCGGTGATCTTACCAGCGAGCTCGGGTTGAGTGCTGCGGGAAAAAAAGACAAATCAGTAACTGAGAAACCTGGAAATGCTTGAGAATCACACTTACGCGAAGATGAGGGGGTACAAAGCTTCACCCAACGCCTGCTTCTGCTCGGCAGCAGGGACAGCAGCCAAGGCGGCAGGAGTGAGCTTGCCAGCCGGGGCAGGAGCCTGAGCTTGAGGAGCCTGGCCCTGGGGACCTCGACCGGGAGCGGGAGCACCGGCGGGTCCTCGAGCACCGGGACCGACGGGAATACCGTTAACGGCGCCTCGGGGAGCACCACCGGGTCGTCCACCGGCCATACCGTTGGGCTGTTGTCCTCGGAAACCACCAGCAGCGGGTCCACCCATGGCGCCGTAAGGCATACCGTTAGGAGGCATACCGTAAGGCATACCAGGCATGGCGCCCATGGGTTGACCGGCGGGTCCGTATCGACCGGCAGGTCCACCTCGACCACCACCGGGGATCATCTGAGGAGGGTAAGCCATCATCGGTCCACCTCGACCGTTGTAGGGAGGAGGCGGGTAGTACATGGGCTGTTGAGCCATGTAGTTGGCGGGTCCACCGAGGCCGGCGGCGGCAGCCATTGCCATGCGCTGCTGGTTTCGAGCGACGATCTGGGATTCGAGCTGAGCTCGTCGGGCTTCCTTTCGCTGAGCGAGGGCGACGAACAAGGGCTTTCCAGAGACCATCTTTCCGTTCATCTCGTTGATGGCCTTGGAGGCTTCATCAGGGGAGGCGAAGCAGACGAAACCGAAACCTCGGGAAGCTCCGGTCTTGTCGTCCTTCATGAGCTTGGAAGAGGTGATGGTACCGAAAGCATCGAATTCGGCTCGCAATCGCTCATCATCCCAGTCATCGGAAACGTTCTTGACGAACAAGTTGACGCCCTGGTTCTTGGATTCCTGTTCCATTCGAGCGGCTTCGTGATTCCTCCTCAATTCCTCGTCTCGTTCGGATCGCTTCTGAGCTCGACCGACGTAGAGCTTCTTGCCCTTGAAGTCGGTGTCGTTCAACTTTTCGCAAGCCTCCCTGGCGGCTTCGTGGTCTCGGAAGTTGACGAAACCGAAACCCTTGTTCTTGCCATCGTCGTTCATGGAAAGAGCGCATGAGATGATGTCACCGAACGGCTTGAACAATCCATCGAATTCCTCTTGTGTCGTTTCCGGGTCAACGTTCTTGACGTAGATGTTGGTGAACTGAGACTTCATTTCCTCAAACTTGGACAACCTTTCCTTCCTGTTGATATGGGGACCGACAAAGACCTTCTTGTCGTTCAACAACATGCCGTTGACGGCCTTGACGGCAGCATCGGCAGCTTCTCCGGTTTCGTAGTGAACGAAACCGTAACCCCGAGATCGACCGTTTTCGTCGGTGGCGACCTTGCAGCTGAGGACGTTGCCGAAAGCGGCAAAGGTGTCGTGCAAAGCCTTGTTGTCAATGTTTTCATCGAGGTTCTTGATGAAAATGTTGCCTTGGTTAGACTTTCGGAGAGCGGGGTCTCGTTGAGACCACATGATTCGGCAAGGTCGTCCCTTGATGGTTGAGTAGTTCAAGGTGTCCAAAGCTCGCTCACCGTCGGCGTTGTTCAAGTAGTTGACGTAAGCGTAACCCAAAGATCGTCGGGTAACAGAGTCTCGGCAGACTCGGATGGAAGCAACAGGACCGATCATGTGGAAGATTTCGAACAACTGGGCTTCAGTGACGGTGGGGTCGAGTTCACCGACGTAGAGGGATGCCGAACCGCCGGAAGGCTGCTGGTTGGCAGAGGCGGGAGCGGCCTGCTGGCCTTGGGCAGGAGCATCACTGGTAGCGGGAGCGGACTGTTGCTCAGTCTTGACCTGTTCCTGGGCAGGAGCAGGGGTTTCCTCGACGGGAGTGGCGGTAGAGGCGTTGGCTTCGGTCGCAGACATTGTGCTAGATGTATGCGGTTTTGTTTTGTGGAGTCTGTTTATAGAGAAGTGTGCGGGAGAATGAAGACTTGTTGGAAGTGCTTCGGGGAGGTCGTTACTGCTGCGAGAACAAAGGGGAAACACAACGGTCAATAATCTGCCACCTGTCATTCTATTCCCCTCTCCTGCTTCAGCTCACGTTTGATTGATTTTCTGTTGCAAACGGCGGGGCTGATGTTCACGAGATCCTCAAACAATGGTTGATTCGATCACGTAATTTTGGATTGGTTGCCTTGTTTTTCTGGGTGAAACCGAGCTGCTTCGAGGAGACTCTGACAGCTGCTGTTGAACCTTTCAAACGAGAAGCGGAGACCTGCGTCGGGGCTGATATGTGTTGTTTTATGGGGGTTTTTGGCAGAGAGGGAACGCTGGAGACAGGCGGAAGGCTGACTGATGGACTTGTGATAAAATTCCACAAGGCGAGCTTCCACTCAGGACGCGCTTGAGCCGGAAAAAACGCGCTTGTTTGTTATCGAAAGCATGGCAAGGGCGCAGGTGGCGAGAGTCGGGAGAAGGGACATGTTCCTTTGTTCTCACGCAGCTTCACACGCTTCTCTCAGTGATGGTTAGTCGCATTTCGCCATCCGGATCGCTGCACCTGCACATCGTGCACGCCCCTCGACGAAATGGATATGGCGGTTCTTGGATGGGGGTCAATCTCCCAGTGTGACTCATCACCTACAAGGTGCCCTGGTCCATGCTGATAATGCTTCACCAAATGGTGACCCTGTCCAGTCCTTCTTGTCGGAAAAACTCAGGGCCACGGCTCGATCAAGATCTCAACAGCTATGTCTATGTCTGAGCGTGGCACAACGGCTAGCTACGCCATCCACGTTCCGGCCGATTCGGAAGAAATATCGGGGAAGTCTACGGAGAACGGGGGGACCATTGACACCGGAGCCCCTTCCCGACACTGTCGTGTACTTGGGAATAGGCTCCGGCGTCCGCGACGGATGAGGATGAACAGAATCACCGGAGAGTGGGAGGTGGTGTTTCGTGGCCAATCTGCGGTGTCCTTGATCGAGAGTATTGGGCAGAAAACGGGGCGGGACCCAGGAACTGCTACTTCACTAGTCTCTCCGCTTATTGCATTGGTGCAGCACTTTCAGACACTGTCGTCTTCACCACTCGATAGTCTGCCGGAAGCCAATCGGCCCACGCAATACAACAAGGACGAACCCTCGACGGTCTGGAACGTCTACTTAGTACATTTGGACCTCAAACCCATCCCTACTTCACAGAGCTGCAAAGAGAGATTAAAGGCTTGTTGACGGTCGCAAAGGAGCGGTTGTTATGGGAGCCTGATATGTCGAGTACGGCTGCCCTTTCGTCAAACGTAGATCGATCCAAAGTCTCTACAGCCCACGCTCGGTCCATCTCCATGTTTCCTCAGCAGAATATCGGACACGACACAGATACAGGGGGATCAGAAGATGATGGCGCGATCCCTTCAGTGGATAAATACAATGATCCCTGCACATCCCGCCCTCGTGCAGCAGAACGCCGATCTAGCCAAATCTACAGCTTCCAGCAGTGCTCACGATCGAATGAGGTGAAGCTGTGGTGCCTTGGAGAAAGTGCGGAAGCCTTGTTAGCAGTGATCACCGACAAGCTGAACCAAAAATCTGATGCTGCAAAATCTCTCCTTTCTCTTCTCCAGAGAATCGTGAGCCATATGGAGGCAACGTATGGGAAATATGGACAGACAAACGGTCTTGCATATGATACAAGAGGTCGTGCGCAACTGGGAGCGGAGAAGTACAGATTTCTCACTCGTCTGGCTCGTCTACTCTCTTCCTCATCGGCTGATATCGATCTCAGCTTGTCAAAGCTCCAGAAGGAAGTCGAGCGCTTGATTGCATTCGCGGAAGACAACTCGCGCAGGGATCTTCTTGGGGATGTAGAAGCAGCGTTGGGGTCCGAATGATCGATTCTCGTCTACTGCCCATCGTCGCCAAGCATTTGTAAGGTGGGCGTTGCGCAACACCTATCAAATTCTTATTGCCAGCAGCTTTGCCAGCGATACTAAATCAAAATCTCAAGCCGCTTCCTCACCCGAGTACATCCCGAAAACTCCGATCGTCAAGTCCAACGGAAATGAATTCGAATTTTTCAACCGTTAGTGGTGTCACGTCCAAAGGGACATTGATGGAATGGTTGCAACGTGCGCAGAGCTTAGCACAATCACCACCCCCTTCCCAACAGCTTTCGCGAGACTTGACCTCTTCCGCCTTCGGCCAAGACGAACCCGTTATAGCTATTGGAGACGGGTTCTACCCACCGTACCTCAATCCTACTGGCTTCTTCGACGCAGCAACATTAGGCACCGGTTCAATGTATCCTCAGAGTCTGTTGCACCCTCCGGAGGCTTATAGCGATCCGTTCCCAAGTTGGAATATATCTTTCTGCGTAAGCCATCACCCTGAGGCACCGTGCTACTTGCTAATAGTGTTCCGGGAAACGGTAACTTCGTTCCAGGATTACGTCTTGCCAGACCTCCCTGATTTGCAGGAGCTTCTGTATTATGAGCCACCAGGTGGATCCGCTAGCTTTACAGGTCATCCCCCAATAGCAGGAGACGATCTAGGATCGCAATCACGACTAGGGAGCGGAACGTCACACAACAGCTCAGTGCCTCTGGAAGCAGCTCACGCCTCACCGAACACAGTGATCCGAGGTCGGTACCAGAGCTGGAACGACGGCAAAGAGCGGAAGCTGTGTTTCAAAGGCAAATCTGCGGAGTCCCAGATCAAGGCGATTGGACTAAAATTTGATATGGGGGCAGAGGGTGTCAACTCTCTCATCTCTTCCCTGGAAGCACTTGTTCGGCACTTGCAGGTACCACCCTCCGAGTTATCAGCTACGACTACAAAAAAGGAACAGGCCACTAAGAGATTGAAAAAGTTCAGGATCACCAACTGTCTGGAAGATCTACTGCTGAAGTTTGAGAATCAGATAAATCCGGCCTTGACTGCGTTTCAAGGAGAAGTCCAGGACCTCATGAATCAAGCGAAGTTCAAACTGGAATGGGAGCCTGAGAGATCGAGTTCTGTTGTGACCCCATCAAATTTGGATCGATTCAGTTGCAGTCCAGCCAACACAGCATTCATCCATTCCTTTCAAAGTAGTGCCGGCCTTCCTAATACCATGGGTGGCTACACTAGGCTTCAATGCACTACGGGAAAGGTGGGTTCCGACGGACCATCTCCTGCCGTACTGTCGACCCCTTTCAGCTTTCCGGAGCCTTACCAGATGAGCATCGATTACCGGTTAGAGTTAACCCTTGGTCCTTAAGCTCATCCCTGTTATTTAGCGACTACCAAGTTCTCAAAGCTTTCTTCAAGCAAGCGTGGACTCAAGGAACCTCTCTATCTCGCAGGATCCCCTCTCGAATCAGGCATCTCCACAAAATGTCTCTTTAACACCGGGTGCCGACTTTTCAACACACTTAAATGTTCCTTACGACGCTGGTGGCGACATGCGACCTTCTGACACGGACGAGTCGCTCCACTCCGCGCCTTCTCTAGTGCCCACGGGATCCGCCCTCTGTCCTATCGACAGTATCGCAGAGCGGCAAGGTCTTGCCGCTGCGCAGAAGATGCTGGCGGCCAAACAGAAGAAACAAAAGCAGAATTGGGATTACCGGCAGAGATCGAAAGGGGAGTGGGGGGGCCAGACGTTATTCCGCTTCTGGAGATCCAATGCAACAGTCGATATATACTCCATGCTTATACTGGAGAAGCTGGCGAGGACCAAAATCGATGAGGCGTGCCGTCAGTTCCTTTGCCAAGCTGACAAGGAAAATGCCAAGAAGAGTGCATACAAGATCGTTGATATGCTAGAAGAGGCCCATCACCAACGCAATCACTGGAAGCCCGTATCGGAGTCTGACAGAAAACTTCTCAAGAAAGACTTTGCGACGTTGATTGGCAGAGGGTGCCCTGACTACTCCGGGCCGCGACCAGTGACCGCTAAAAGCTTGATTGTGAGCCTTAAAAAGTTGGAGGTCAAAGTCAAAGATCTGCGACTGTAAAGGGAAACATATGGCGAAGCTTTCTAAGGAGGCCAAGAAGCAGTCGGAGCGACCATGACGCTATGTCCATTATCCCTGAAGTCCTGACCTGGCGCGACCGAGATGATGTCTGGAGCTGGTGCTGATGGTACATTGAGTAGGATCGCGTCGGAAGCGTTGTACATCAACTTGTTATTGTAATAAGCAACTTAGCCGGCGAAGGCCCCGCATGTTTAGACCAAACACTCTTCGCTTCCGAGCACCAGTGATCAACCTCTCATTTTGCAGTCTTGTCACGACGGGTGTCAATTGTACAATTGTCATGCGCGACGGTGGTGGGGAACTTCTGCGGTTGTCTGTTTTGAGCGTTTTAGCTGCAGTAAACCAGGCAGACATAATGATGGATACGTGCCGGTGCCAATTTACCATCCATAACGAGTTACTCGAGAATTCAAACGTTGACAAAATATAGTTAGACGAGCTTCCCACCGACGATGAGGGCCCGTCGCGAGTCCGACGCGTCGCGGTTGATCGTCGATGATGAAACGCGATGTGAAACGGAAGCTGATGACGCAATGCTGCCATGGAATGCTGCAGCGGCAATCGATGTCTGTGAACCCAGTTGCCTCCTAACGATTGACAAGGTTAACCTATATGAGGGAAGACCTCGTGTTTTCTTACGAGTAGGTGGCTGTCGGCTCCACATGGCAATCGTATACACCGACTCGCAACCTGCTCTGCATCATGGTAAGACCAGCCCGCGTCGCGAGACGACTTCGTGACTGACATGACATCTCGCATACGTCTATTATAGTCCGAGTCTAGAAACCCAGCTATCGACCAAGACCCTTCCGATTGGACCACCGGTGGCGAAAGGCCTTCAGACAAGCAGGCAGGATTCCTGGCATCGTTAGCCAAGCAGACGGGCGAAAATGTCCACATCGAGGCCTTGAACAAGGGTGAAGCAAGCGCGAAGATTGAGGATCTGTTGGAAAAGAAGGATGGAGGGCAGACTGGTGCTGGAGCTGTAGTGGATCGAAGTGAAGAATTGAAGGATGACGTGAGTGTGATTGCCCAAAGAACGCATCCTGCTTTGCTGAAAGATGTCGCCGATTCAGCCGTTCCCGGAGCACGCGAATGGAAAAGCGATAGGCGCACCCGGGTCGCCAACGAAGCAACCTGGGAACAGTGATTACCTTTCGCATCCCGAACAATGGACCACCGGTACGTTATAGTCAACCCATCTTTTAGAATGAATCTTTGTCTTACCTTTCATCTCGTTAGGCGGAGAACCTGCAACGGCCAAGCAAAAGGGTTTCCTTCACGTATTAGCAAAGCAGCATGGGCAGAGCGAGAGTGATATCGAGGCACTGTCGAAGAGTGAAGCAAGTGAAAAGATTGACGATTTGAAAAACGCATGATTGCAAGACTGGTAGTTGCGAAAAAAGTTGTATGAATTGCATTCGTTGACGCAGAACGCTCATATGGTATATCTATATTAGCGGAACCAAGGGCTGATGTCGGGCTTCGCACGTATCGAGCAAGTCCGCGAAGCAGCAGTCGCATACGCGAGTAAAGCGGATCGGACATGTATCAATCATCCTGATATTATTATGACCTGGACCTTTACAAGGCGTTATAATTCGTAATCTATAAAGGTGATGAAGGGATTATGGTGACATCGCAAGAAGCAAGATTAGAGAGAGGAGGGTCCGTTGTGGGTCATTGCCATCGAAGGGCAGTACCCATCCTTCAAGCTTGGGCGTCGAGGGAAGCGCCGTCGGGGTAGGTAGAGTTGGGATTGCTTGAATATACCGTGGTGGAACCTTGTTGCACACTGAAGCATGGTAGGTGATGGTCAGTACTGTGTAATCCACATTAGGCAAACTCACGCTCCAGATGGGCCTTGTGCGAAGCCGCGTTCCAAGCCTTCGAAAAAGGCAGTCGCCATTCCCGCCGCAAGATGGTACGAGATGTGGCAATGGAAAAAGACGGGCATCGATGAATCCACCTTCCACCTGATCACAAGCCAGGAGGGCTCGGCGAAGGCAGGAATTGTACCGAACGTGTCTCGCAGGGCCGGCGTATCCATGTTGAAGTATTGCGGAACAACGGCTTGAGCCTCTGCGACGGACGACCAGTTGAATACACCAGGACCCTCTCCGATGACGAATGCTTTGGCGTCGTGTTTGTGGAACGGGTGAGTAGGGTTGCCAGCGGGAATACGGAAGACGACATCGATGACTTCGCCATAGGTGAGGGCGACTGCGACGTTGGCATCCAAGAACGGTTGTGGGTCAATGATCGCAGGTGTTTCCTGCTCACGCCATGCCAGGAACGGGTTGCCGTCCAAGTTGAGTGACCAGACTCGGTTGATGGGCTTGCCGACATCCCAAATGAGGGTGTGGTCTGCTTCCTGGGGAGGCGCGATCGCTGGGAAGGGTTTCAACGTGAAGTAGTTGACACTCGTCGCATTGTTGAGGACGTTTCCTCCCCAGTCAAAGGAAGGCTGGTCGGAGGGTGGAGAGGTGAATACCTTGCTACCGCATAATTCGGGTAGGCCATTCTTTGGTGGACTGCATTTCTCCTTTTCGACGTAGGAGAAAACAGAATAGCCTGAGATCATTTGGTTGGGCATCGAGTTGGTCGTTCGGATGGTCCAGTCACCCGGGTTATCGAGCTTGACAAGGGCTTGGACTACGCGATGAATTGACTTATATCAGTGTGATTTGCAAAAGAATGAGAACTTGTGGCACTTACATCTTGCTCCCACGGGTACGACGAGGATGTCGACTTCCTGGGGCTCAACGTACTGCCCATCGGTAGCATACACGATGAACTTGTGGCCGCCATCAATTGAAATCTTCTGCTCTACTAGCCCTCCAATGTGAATGACGTTCAAGGAAGCGTAGCCATCGTTCTGGTTAACTTCGATAACTGTCAAAGGCTAGGGTGTCAGCCGCGTAAAGGCATTAGCAATCAATTCGGCTCGAGCACAGCGTGTACTCACATTGGTGGTGTTGTCGCAGCCGAAAAAGGTAAGAGGATTCGCTTGGTCGGGGTATTGGGCGGTATAGTTCGGGAAGGGTCCCAGGATGAGGGTACTATTGGGGAAAATGCAACCCTTGTTCGTGAGGGGAAGCACGGCAGGTGGGGCGAAGGTCTCCATGAGTTCAACAGGAGGACATATTCGTTGGCCTCGTCCGTTGATGAGCAAAGAGTCGACACAACTGCGGCAGGGGACTGGACGTAAATAATTAGACAGCTCGTGTTGAGATCGGCCCACTTACAGAGGTTCGATGCCAGTCTGATGGTAATCGGCATCAATCTCGTCATGAGTCAATTGGCTCCAGTCGGAAAGTTGAATAATCTTCGGATCACGCTCCGCTTTCGCCATCGCCTCAAGATCGCCTGCGTCGGAGCTCAAGGTGGCGAATGGCCTTGCACGAGAGGGAGACGGGTGGATGAGGAGAGGGCCTCGAAGACCGTCGTCCAGTTGTCCACGGTAATGCGAATGGTACCTGAAAATTGAAACTCGATTCAGAGGCGGCACAACACCAAGACTTTCGGTATGCCTCACCAGTATTGTCCGTATTGAAGAGGGGTATAGGTGTAAGTGTAGGTCGCTCCTGGATCGATTGGGTATTGTCTGAAGAGTGCGCCATAATAAGCAAAAGCAAGGTCGAAGAATGTATGCACTGCGACTTACGTGACACCCGGGACTCCATCAGCCCACGGACTAAGGGATTGGAAGATCCCATGAGAGTGCAAAGTACAGGGCTTGTCGAGATAGTTGACTACTTCGATCTACAATTGAGTCTCGTTAGACAGTCTCCTTCGCGGATCGATTGCAGCGTACGTACCGTGAGTTCCTGTCCCTCCTCTGCCTCGATGAGCGGACCCGGAGTCTGACCATTGATCAGGATCGCCTCTCGCGGGTTCCCGTTGGTATCTACCCATCCGTTTGTGATGACCAACTTGTAGTATTTAGTCGGCAAGTCAGACGCCGAGGCAGTGGCGGTCGATGCTGCAGCGGTCGTTGTTACATTGGCAGAGTATGTTGCCGTAGGATCAATGATGGTCGTAGGTTGCACCGAGACAGCGAATGTCGTTGTGGCTTCGACGGTGGCGACGGTGGAAGCGTCGGCTGATTGTCGAGGGAGAAATCGGGCGAATGCGGGACTGAGCAGCAGCAAGGCTGAAACCAATCCCCAACGGAAGGCAGGGGATCGGTGGTGGTGCATTGTCGTCGAAGTCGAGCGATTGGGCGAGGTGCGGCGTTGGACTGACAGGGTCGCGCGGGTGTGGAGTGAGGGAAGGAGGTGCCGCAAACGCCACTAAAAGAGGGCAAGGTCGGTGAGGATGCAGAGTGAGCGGTAAACGAGGACTGAGGCAAATAGCAGTTTCCTTTATATACCTCAGCCGGTTCCTTGGAAATCACTCACAACCAGCGAAAACCCCTCATCGCTGCGGGTGAAGCCCATGCCACAAGAAAGGCATTCGAAGTGGCCTCTTGCTGACATCCAATACGGCAATTCCTGATCAAGAATCCATTCGGCCACTGGTGCCGCTGCTGGTCTGCTCGTTATAGTATCCGAAGGAACGATGTCGAGCAGTAAGACTCGCTTGCCACCGAGAGCACTGTTCGCACGCCATTGAGTTTACCGTTTCGCATGCAAAGTCGGGCAATACATTCATCGCTTCTCCGCAACAGATTACATCTGGAATTGGGAAGACAGGAAGGTCAAGAGAGCTCTCAAGAGGTATGACGATACGGGGGAGCTGTGCTGTTCACATACTGGATACTGTGTACGTCCTGTGACCCCGTCCGATGCTCTATGACAGAACCCTAGGGATCAAAGGTCGCTTGATCGCAGAAAGTCGCTAGTGGTGATAGGCGTATCAACCATCAAGTCGATTCCGGGATGAGGCATTTGAGCTGACCTCTCGGATTTCCCTTCCGCCTTCACGAGTGTGACCGCAGCGTTTCGAGTTGCCAGTGGGATTACATCTCGTCCGCTTTCGTGATTCCCGTGTGCGACTGTACCGGGTTGTCGCCACGTACAAGAAAGCTGAATTCGGCTCTGTCAAAGTCGGGAGACTCAGGCACGCTTTCGAGATATCCCTTCACCAGCTCCTTCACCGAAGAGGCGGCGCCGGGCGTCTGCCACGTAGGCGTGGGAGGTATACCATATCTTTGCTTACGTTTGCGGGCCTTCCGACTTTGCTGCTGACTTTGCATTCCGCTTAGTTGTCGTAGTACATCTTCGGATAATACCAAAGTCTCGGAATTACTGGTGAGCGACAAGCAAGAGCGGCTCGTCGTCATGTCGGCTCTGATATGAAGCGTTTGGCAGGACACGTACCGAAGCATAGCGGCGCCAGCTATCGGTCTAACGATTCTCCACTACCATATACCCTGATCTCTCGCTCTAACGTCCCGTCTCTCTCTCTCTGTCCTGTCTTCCTCGTGCGAACGGGGTCCTTCCCCAATGAATTTGCAGCGTCGCTCGTCCCTCTGCCTCGCATAGTGCCAGGCACGCCATCCGCTTCATGGCGATGGCATCGAGACGCGAGAATCGAGGGTTGCAGGATTGATTGTTCATGAGATCATGGCTCTAAAGCTCTACAGCGTAGTTGAAGTAACATGATACATGTAGCTATACCTCGGCCTTCGGCGCCGTAGGGGCTTTTCCGGCGCACTCGTCTCGGTCGCGCGGCCTCTGTATCGCAAAGCTTCGCAAACGCAAGCTTTTTCGCACCGATGCCGAGCAGCAGCTTGAACAGCTTGCTGCACGAGCAGCCTCCCTCTACTCTATTGCGCTCTCGTCATATCCTTCTCTTCGGAACATAGATCATTCGGCATGCCTGTTGAAGCGGATTCAGCTAATTAGTGCTTGTATGACCGATGTTGCGTTTCTGACCGAATTCCCTGAGATCTTGACGTTCAACGCCTCGCTGTTATCTCATGAGCTAGCAAGCAAGTACACTACTGCGGGCTGCGTCCGATTACGTGTCAAGCAGCTTGTGATTTTTTTTCGACTTCCCTCACCGCACCGTCCGAGTCGATCCCCGAACGACAGTCAACATGTGAGACAAACATACAAACAGGATGATGTCCATCTGTTTTCCGGTGGATTAAAGTAAAGCTCGTTACAACTTATACTTTGTTTCCTGTAGTTGTTCGGTACCTCCGAGATAACTGGTGGGTTTGATATAGTGATATTGAACCGTAAGCTGCATGTCCCACAATCCGGCACCCTGTCGAGGATTGCTAAGACATCTGAGCGTAAGCAACCCTTATCTTCGGCTGAGCCGAGCCGGACGTAGACAAGGAGCGTTGGGTCGTGAAGAACTGATGAAGATATCGCAGCTGGGTGACGACTTCGTTCTCCTATGTGCTTTCATGCTTTCATGTGAATCTATTTGCCGGATGCAAACCAACATCTCACATCGCGCGTGCGTCTTCCTCCTGACTCCTGACCAGCTTCTAAGCAGGTTTGTAAGCTTGATCACTTACTCTTCCCTTTCGTCAACCAACTCCACAGCCCGGTGTGCTGTTCGACAATATCACCAAGAGGCCGAGCTTCCCGTTGAACTGCCTGCCCTCCGCAGGCCGCGAAGAGGATGTCCTCTTCCGAAGAGGCTCGAATCAAATGCAAGTCCAGTCGGCCCCTGCTGCATCTGAGCGTGTCGAATTAAAGGTATCCCTCTCCGTGTAGCTATCGACAGTGAATCCATCCATCGCATTCATTCCGGACAAGTGGTATTAGGCCTTGATGGTGCTCTTAAGGAGTTGGTAGAGAACAGTATAGATGCGGGTGCTACTGTCATAGGTCCGTTACTATCCATGCCTTGTCCTCGCAACCAGAGGTGTCTTACGTGATTTCTGTAGATGTCAAGATCAAAGACAACGGACTAGAAAGCTTCGAGGTTTCTGACAACGGCGCTGGGATACGCGAAGTAGATTGGTTGAGTATCGGTAGGTCACGAACGCGATAACGATCGGCTTCGACCCTGATGAAAACTGCCTGAAATCCATGACGCAGCTCTTAAACACCATACCTCCAAGATCTCGTCGTTTGACGATCTCAGCCACGTTGATACATTCGGATTCAGAGGCGAAGCTCTTTCCGCACTGTGTGCGCTCTCTGACTGTGTTACGGTCTGTACATCGACGCAGGAGACCCAACCTCTGGGAAGAATCTTGAAGTTTGGTCGCGATGGTCAACTAAAGGATTCCAATGGAAAGACAGCTCGACAGGTGCGTCACATCTCCCTTCCATAGAAAGCCACCATTTGCTCATCCGTTCTCGGTCGCGACAGAGAGGTACAACAGTCACCGTAGAAAAGCTCTTCTCGCCTCTGCCCGTGAGACGGAAAGAATTCGAACGAAACGCAAAGAGAGAATTCGCAAAAGCGTTGGGCCTGTTGACGGCGTACGCGCTGGTACCCTCGTGTCATCCGAGGATCGAAGATGATCAGCAAGGACGTGCAGCAAACGCTCGAGGAATCCGATTGACTGTAGATTCCGTCAATAAAAATGGGTATGTTTTCTGCAAACGGATATGTGACGCTCTCTCGATATACTGATCGTATCATTACCTTTCAGACGAAAGACGAATCATCTCAAGTCGGATGGGAAAGGCTCACTTAGATCAGCTGTTAGCGCTGTCTGGGGAGGCAACGCTTTGGACTCTCTCGTTGATGTGGACATGGCGCTCGAAGTCGAGATTGACAAGGGTATGGCAAAACGTGAAGGACTCGAAATCACGTAGGTGATGTCGCTTCGTTCGCATTGCACCGCGATTGCTCACGTAACACTGTCTCAAGCTCCAAAGCGGTTCGGGTGAAGGGACTGATATCGGCCGCATCATTTGGCTCTGGACGAACGAATGCAGACAGGCAGTACTACTATCTCAATGGCAGACCATTTGTGGCATCCAAGGTGAGATTGCAATACTTCTCCTATTCGATGTTAGGATGAAGCTGAGGCTTTAGGATTCCCCCTTCGGAGATCGCAAGAGCTGTAAATGAGCTGTACAGGACCTACAACACCAGTCAATCACCTTTCGTGGTACTCGATATCCAGACACCATTAGACGCAGTCGACGTCAATGTATCGCCAGACAAGCGCGAAATCTTTGTGCACAGCGAGAATAATCTGATCGAGGCCTTAAAAGTGAGTCCCGAGGCCAACCGCATAGAGAGGAGGTCTTCTCAATCTCTTCCCAACTTCTAATAGACTGGTCTGGAGCAACTGTATGAGCCTTCGAGATCCACGTATTTAGAGCAGAATCTTCCGACTCCTCCATGCCTGCCCGTTGCGTTGAACAACCCGAAATCCAAGGGTCTCCCATTATTCCTGGACGACGAAGACGAAGACGCAACACAGCTGTCTGAAATACAGAAATCGATTAGCAGAACTATCGACGAGAGCGGGGCCGAGAGATCAGGAAAGGCTGCAGACACGACGAGACTTCATACTGCTGTCGCGAGCAGGTCGCGCGACCGATCTTCGGTGCCTTTTGTGTCTTCGGTTGCGGGAATGGCTCCTCGACCAGCTCCCGCTTCTTTTGATTTTCATTCACCGTCTCGCAATTCGCAAGACACCGCTCAAGACCGAAATATACCAGCCGCTCATTTTGCTTCTACACCGAAAAAGACATTGGAGTATGAGGAGGAGGATGAAGACGGCTTCTCTCAAGATGAGGAAGTTCGCCTTGTTTTGGAAAAGACCCCTGCGGAACTTTCCGTTTCGCCCAAACCACCGACCAAGCGATTGCTTCAAACCACTCTGAACAATGTTGTGATTCGAAACACCGAAGAAGCCTCAGTAACAACAACAACCGGAGCCATTGCTGACGTAGGGGACAAAGTACTGCCTGTCAGCGCTTCGTCCCGAAATCGTCTCAGAAACAAGATCGCGGGCTTTGCCAGTCAAGGAGTAATTGTCGATCTGGAGGAACTGGACTCCGACGCTGATGACGAAATTCAGGCTGTCAGCCTCCCAAAAGACTACAAGCATCCACCTTCTGCCAATATTCACGACGATGCGACACGTGAGAGTGAAGATGAAGTCGAGATGCAAGCTGTATCTGAGGAATCGGACCATTCGCAAAACCGAGTCGGGGCGTTCGGTAACACCAAAGATCTCGATACCGATAAAGATCCAAACAATGACGTCGTTATGGAGACGCAGGAGCAGCCTATCGAGATGGAGGACGATCCGTCGAGCCATGTGATCAACAACAATCAGTATATCCTTCAAGGACAGGATGAGGATATCACCTATCTAGCCGATTCGGAAGGCGAAAATCTGGAGGATTCTTCTCACAGCCATTTTCGAAGTGAAATACTCAAGGCGAGTCCTCAAGGGGAAATCATCATGCGATGCGATATCAACAAGATTCGCACGCGGGCCAAAAGAAGAAGAGAGCTTGAAGCCATCAAAGCTCAGAATAAAATGACTAAACTCGGCGAGAACGACATACTGCCGGAAGCAGGAATCGCAAATACCGACGCCGCGCAAGTCGATCGTGTTTTGTCAAGGGCTATACAGAAGGACGACTTTGTCGAAATGGACATACTGGGGCAGTACAACTTGGCTTTCATCATTGCCAGACGCAAAAAGTCGGAAAAGGATGGCCAGATTGTAGACGATATCTTCATTATCGGTAAGTTCTTCCACGTGTTTGGCTATCTGATAAGTTTCCAAGAAACCCCTTTAGATCAGCACGCATCAGATGAGAAATACAATTTCGAAACCCTACAAGCTACCACCCGTATCCGCTCGCAGAGTCTGATTCAGTGGGTCGCAGCGTCCGACGGCGATTTTAAACTACTTAGATACCTAACCTGACAGACCGAAACCACTGCAATTACCTTCGGCTGACGAGATCACCGCGATGGAGAATCTCGACATTCTAGCCACAAATGGCTTTGGTTTGTCGGTAGACGAAGACGCTCCATATGGACGAGGCGAGCGCATCAGATTGACCTCAATGCCTATCAGCAAGGAAACGGTTTTCGACGTCAAAGGCTAGTGTTCCAGGAGAATCTATGTTCAAATAGCTGACTAGGCGTCCGACTTCAGATTTGGAAGAACTGATTTTCCTGCTGCAAGATCACTATATCGGCGCGATGGTTCGTTCCAAGAAGGCTCGTGCCATGTTTGCGATGCGGGCCTGTAGGAAGAGTGTCATGTTTGGCAAGCCACTCTCTCGCTCCCAAATGGTCCAGGTATGTGAGGGTGGCAGCGATCCCGAAGGCTGTACTCATTTCCGCCATGTTACAGATCGTCAGGCATATGGGGGAAATCGACCAGCCATGGGTGAGTCCTTCGCAATCTCTGGAGACGAGCCCTCCTAACCCCTAGAATAAAGAATTGCCCACATGGAAGGCCAACGCTCCGACATCTCATTAACCTGGCCAGATGGAACGACAACGAAAAAGAAGGGACTATGGCAATTGATTGGTCGTCGATCGATCTCTCGTTGTAAATATCCTATCTGAATGGCATTAAGTTCGTGATGTCGTGCGTGGCATTGCATCTTGGCGTATACTACAACGGTTTCACGATATTTTGTACATTCGTCGTCTGTATCCTCATCTAGTGAGCCCAGGGCGCAGTCTGTACAAAGCAGAATGAATAATCTTGACATGCCGCGTGAAAGACTGGAAGCAGCTTACCCAAGAGAATCCAGCAAACTCGGCTTGATCAGCAGCACTGAGTTGCTGTTGAACAGGAGTCAATGTGGGCTTCTCCTTTGTGAACTCGGTGTCAAAGTCTGGCAGGAACAGGTTATTCATCAGAGACACCCCATGTGGACGCAGAACAAAACTCACTAGACACATCCGTAGGATTGCCCTGGATCGTGAATGATTCAGGATGATCAGCATAAGTTTCCAGAGACTCCTGGCTCTAGACTCACGATTGTCGGCTTGTAAGGAGGTGGAATCCGTTTGTGATGAACATCGTCAAAGTTGACGTCCCTGAAAAAGGGGTGTCGTTTGATCGCTTCCGCATCATCTTCACCAGAGCCAAGACGCCTGATGGGGTCTCGCAACAACAGCTGAAAACATGCGTAAGGCATCAGCACAAGAAACGCCATACTGTCGAGTCTCATACCTTGGTAAGAAGAGAGACAGCATCACCGGGCATGGACATTGGGTACAGAGGTTCATCTTCGAGAATGGCGTCAAAGATGTCGTCTTCATCGTCGCCCTTGAAAGGAGATTGACCGAGCAACATTTCGTAGGTCAACACGCCGAAAGCCCACCAATCAACAGCTCGGGTGTAGCGCTGTTCAAGTAATATCTGTGATGTTGCAACGAAAGTGAGCATCGAGCATGGTAGTTGGTCGACCGCAAACCTACTTCGGGAGCCATAAACTCTGGAGTACCGCAGAAGGTATTGGTAGTCTTGCCAAACCACATGTTCTCCTTGCACAATCCATAATCGGCAACCTTGATATGTCCATCCAGGGTTAGGAGAATGTTGTCCAATTTGAGATCTCTGTCATGCACGAACGAACGGATTAGCCAGAGTTTCGGAATCGAGGCCCGGAAACCTACCGGTAAATGATACCCTTGGTGTGGAAGTACTGCAGTGCCAAGAGCACTTCACAAGCGTAGAACTTGGCTTGACGAAGCGTGAATTGCTTCTTTTGGATGTGCAACATGAGATCACCTCCACTGATGTATTCCATGACGAAATAGATTCGGGTTTCCGTCTGGAAACAAGAATGAAGTTCGAGCAAGAACGGATGACGTTCTTGAGCGGCGGCCAAAAAGACTCGCTTTTCGGATTGAGTACTGTCGGATTGCCAGGTTTATGATTAGCCGATCACGATATTGACTTGCGGTTCGCGTGTACACACCTTTCAACTTCGTCATTCTCGATGATGAATTCTTTTTTCAAAACCTTGATGGCCCACAACTTTTGCGACTTCTTTTCCTCGGCCAGCATGACCTTTCCGAAATTACCCTTGCCCAAGACAGCCAAAAAGTCAAAGTCATCCAGACCGACCTTTCGAACCTTGCCCGGCTGCTTGGCGGCAACAACGGCTTGTTGAGGAGGGGCAGGTGCCACCCGAGAAACCTGTTGCACATTGGGCACCATCGTTTTTGCGATCGGCTGGGAGCGCAATCAGACAAAGGCCATGCCCAAATCAAGTCTAGACTTACCTGAGGAGCTTGCCTATGGGGCTCAAGCGCGTACGACGGCTGATGCGGAACCTCTGGACGACCATATTCAGCGGGTGGCAGCGGTCGACTGCTGGGCTGACGCATGTCCATCTGCTGAGCTCCGACATTCACTTGACCCGGAGGGGCAGCATACTGCGGATCAGCCGGGACGGGCACGTTGTATGCTCCTGGAGGAGGCTTTGCAGCAGGCGCAGGGGACGATGGGTACTGAATCGACGGAGGCAACGGCGTTACCTGACCGGCAGGTGTAGCGGAAACCGAAGACGGAGGAGTGACGGCAGGTGGCGAAGGCAAGATTTTCGGAACCGGTTTGCGGTGCACCTGGGTTGTCTTGATGTCTCGCAACTGGGTCAACAAGATGTTTGCCATTTCCATTGTCATGCCGCAAAAGTCTGGAACGAGGTGGACACATGCTGCGTGGCATGTTAGGGAACACTCGGAACATTTCCGAGCATTCTTCTTGCCAAAGGGCAACATGTACCCGCAATGACAACACCAACTGGCGCTGAGGTTGCTGAACGGTTGGAACCGATGAGGAATCCGATGATTGATCTTTTCCTCGTCGCCTTCCTGTAAAGCGGATCAAAATCAGCAAGCAAATACCACGACGCACGCTCCAAGCCAGACATACCGTGTCGGCGTTTGATTTCGAGATACACTTGGTAACGACCTTTGGATAACAACGCTTGTGACACGCATATCGGCAGTCTTCACACTGATATCCTTCACCGGTTCGCAAAAACTCTTGGCAAAGCGCACACAAGATCGGCTGGTAGAACTGTGTCTGCACAAACTTGTGGCCGTTCATCTCGTGTACCTCGCCCCTTCGCTTTCGAACGGCGCCTTGTCGGCCTAAACCGCCCAAACCGGCATCCAACGGCCTCTTCCTGACATTCTCCTTGACTAGTGTTTGAAGTAATGATTAGTAACAGCCAAAAGAGCCCTGACACGAGCTTCGACGCACCAAAGTTCAACTGCAGATTCAACGCTCCAGCTGGCTCGACTGCAAACCAGCCATCAATCCCATCACTGACTCTATCACCGATCGCTCCCGCACCTGCCTTCAACTGCGCACCATGCAACGTCGAATCCGAGTTACTTCCAGGCGCGCCCGGAGGGATCCTCATACTCGCCGCCTTCGCCGCCGTAACCCACGCACCAGCGGGACCGCCTGGCGCGTTATCCGCCTGCGCGACTTTTTGCCGTCGCAAGGCTTCGGCGATATCGCTCACTCTGAACCAGAGCATTCCGATCGCGGTGGGCTCGCCGCCGGTTTGTTGGTCGTAGATGGTGAGTTCGACTTCGTTTGCCTTGTCGATCAGGATCTCAAAGTCTTCGTACCACTTGTCGTTTCGGGTCGGGTGGGAAACGCCGCGTTCGTTGCCTTCAATCTTGATCACGACACTGGTTTCATTGTGGATCTTGGACGATCTACGCGAGAGGGGAATGTGGTTGAGATCCTTGGCCATCTTGAGGGAGATGGTCAGTTTTCCGGCGAGCGGTTTTCGCAAATTTTCCTTTCGTTGTCCATCCGGTAGGAATTCTAACTCCAAATCGATCAGCACACGCTCAACTTACCCCGACTCGCGCACTTACCATCATCCTCCGTATCCTCAAACAAGCGCAACGTCTCATACCTCTTCAACGCCCTCCTCAACAGCTGAATCTTGTTCTGACTCTCGATTGCTTTCACCTCTGTTTCGTTTTTCAACCGCTTGTCGCCTTCATCGCGGTACAGAGCGCCCATCTTTTCGATCCCCCGCTTGTACTGCTCTTCGACTTGAAGTTTGAATTGTAGTTGATGGAGCATACGCGTGATCTTGGGACCTGAGAGGGGTGCGTCGTATCGAAGGAGGTCTGAGTGATCGAGGCGGTATCGTTAGTTGCCTTGATGAGTAGAAACGAGGCTACGAGACATACCGAGCTGCGTATAATTCTTTGCGGCACCCGTTGTCCCCGCCGCTCCTGCTTGCCCTCCACCACTCCTCATCCCCGCGCCGTCAATCGACATCATACTTCCAGAACCTGCTGCAGCCCCGGGCGGAGGAGGTAATGGCCTCTCCCCCTGTCCTTGTCCACCAGCAAACTGATGAACGTTCGGACTCGAGTATCCACGTTGTTGCGATGCTTGTCCGCCCGTAGCAGGCGACAGATAGGGCGCATAGTTTCCCTGCTGCTGTTGCTGCTGGGAAGCGTTGGAAGGGCCTCGTGCGTGATAGGGAGGTTGTGCTGATCCGGGAGGAACGGGTTGACCGGCCGTGAAAGCATATTGAATTCCCGGTCTGGAAGGTGATCCTCCAGTTTGTTGCGCATACTGTCCCTGCTTGACGGGACTCGAGGCCTGACCGCCGCCGCCGCCGCCGCCGCCGTTGCCGCTCAATTGCAGCTTTGCCAACTCGTCTTCCAGAAATTTGATGTTTGCTTGCGCGTTCCTCACTTCATTTTGAGCTTGCTTGATGACCGCTTCATTCTTGGAGGAAGCTTGCAACGCTCGGATGTACGCATTGGCGCCCTGCAGGTTTTTTCGCTCGGATGTTAAATTGGCCAAAAGCTTTCCAATCTTGGGATCCGAGGATTGGGAGGAGGGGTAAGATCCGCTGCCTGGCGGTGTATGGTTGTACGACGACTGGTGGGGGATCGGGGATTGGTCAGGACGTGGTCAGGATACTGGATGGGACACTTACCATTGCCAAGATGGACTGAAGTCACAGCCAACTGGTGACTGATGAGCGTGACGATGTATGTAAACACAGCAGAATCAAACAGCGTGATACTCGTATGTCGTGTGGGCCGGGGATCATTCTGACATAGCCTACACGGCCGCCGAGAGAAGCGCGCGTGTCCCGGGCCCCGGCCCGCCTCGGTCGCGCATTGCTTTTGATTCTTCGTTCAGGCGGCGACCATGAACCAACAAGCATCCTGTCATTCAATCACAACATACTGTACAAATATATGTGTATATCCGCAGGCGTCCTTTCGCCGTATCTAATACTATAAATCTATGGTAGGGGGGGGGGGGGAGGGAATTGTATGTCACGTCAAGCGGATTCATCACCGTCCAGAGCGTGTAGTCGTTTGCCGTTCCAGAGGTCGTTGCTCCGACGACCGTGTCACTGCCCAAAGCGCTGGAAATCAGTCGGCACATACACCCCCTTGAGCCACTCGTGATCCAGCATCTCACGCGCCGTCGCTCGCTCGTTGATATCGAATCTCAGCTACGACAGATCCATTCCGTGTCAGTCAACCGTCAAGACCGCAAGCGCAATGAGCTTACCATCGGTAACAGGAACGACGCCAACTTTTCCGCTTCTTCCGGGTCCAGGAGGTACTTGTCAGACAGCACGTCTCTCAGGCCCCAAAACCGCAGCTTTGCGATATTGCGCAGTTGACCTGGAAGGCGCACTTGATGATCAGCTTCCTAGCAGCCATGTACCGTTTTCTCAACGGCAACTCACCCCGCCTGTTGAACATTTCCGAGCTGTATTTCCCGCTAAGAGCAATCTCTGCAATTCACGATGATCACGTTAGTGTTTCGGCCCCTACCACAACCTCTCGAGGACTCACGCTTCGGCATCTCTCCCAGCAACTCGAGTATCTGCGCTAGATGATCATCGTCCTTTGAGTACTTGCTGCTTGCCTCTATAGGATTGTGTCGAACCATCATCAGCTAAACATTTTTCTTACTTTGTCATCAGCACGACGTACGAGGGTCAAACAAGTAATCCCCCGTCAACAGCTCAAACGTCAAACACGCCATACTCCAGTTATCCACACGTTCGTTCCACTTTGCGCCGATTAGAATCTCTGGTGCACGGTACTGACGTGTTTGAATATCTGCAAGAAATCGAGATTTGGAGCTTAGCGACACCGGGATTTGCGATGTTGACGACAACATACCGTTTGTAAAGTGGTGGTCGACCCAACATGCGTTGCCCATGTCACACACTTTAACCCTGATCATCTCTAGCGATTGTGGGTCGTACGGTGCGCTGCAAGAGGGTAAAGTTGGTTAGCGTCTCCAACCTTTGGAACCGGGAATCTTCTTACGGAGGCGGCAGGGTCGTCGGGTCGTTGACCATGACCGAGGTCTGATGCTCGTCCGTATTGTACATGTGTCCATGGTGCGGATCGATCACTATCCGTCCACGGCAAGTCAGTTCAGGATTCTCCGAGGTTTGCCAAAAAAACGCGCTACTTACCATTATCAGACCCACCCGACAATGCTCTCTCCAATGTATCCTTGATCTGATCGATCCCATTGACTGTCCCCGCTATCGTCGGCGTCGCCGTCGAGCTACCACTCTTGTTCGGTATTGTCGGTACCCGATCATGCGGAGAAGGTGTCGTCTCGGATTGAACACTGCCTGTCGACTGATTGGTGTCCATGGCAGGTTTCTTCCCCGGGTTATGTAGTTGTTGCGACAACAGTGACGGACCTTTTGTCGTTGGGACCGTTGTCTTTGTCTTTTCGCCAAATAGCGGGTCACTCGCGTCCTTGATCGTGACGTTGCCGAGTCCGTCCTTGATACCTTCTGTCGATTTGCCTGTGGATCCTTCTTTTGGTTGCTGCTGCTCTGCACCATTGTCGGGGATACTGGGTGCACCGAAACTCTTGCTCATACTGGTTGTACCTTGGGAAATCTTGCTCATTCCAAACCCGTACTTGTCCATCATCGGACTCGCTCCGTAACTACTTGACGGACTCGGCAGTGGCTGCGATCCAGTGATAAAGATACCTTCTCTTCTCGGCGTCTGTGTTCCGCCTCGTCCCTCGGATGGCGGCACTCCGAGAATCTTGGTCGGCACTGCAGCGGGACAACTTGCGAGTTCCGCTGCAACGACGGCTTCAACGTCATCGATACAAATAAGCACGTTTTCCGGTTTCAGATCGGTATGGATGATTCCGCATTCGGTGTGCAGATAGTCGAGTCCCATGAGAACCTGTTTTGTGATTTGCTTGACAATGTGTTGAGGCACACCGCGATGTTGATACCGCTTGATCAAGCCCAGCAGGTTTTCTCCTAATACTTCAAACACCATGCACACGTGTGATCCGTTTTCTCCTTCGTGACGGAAGTCGTCGAGTAGTTGGACGGTATGTTCTCTTCCGGGATGAGTAGGGCTGGACGTTCTCAGCTTGTTGAGAAGTTGGATCTCGTCCAGCGCTGTTTCTGTGTAATGGTTGTCTGATTTGACGACTTTGAGAGCGACATGTCGGTTGATTCTGTCGATCAGCGGAATCACATATCAGCTTTCGGAACGGTAAAACAGAAATTATACAGCTTACGTGTTGTCCCTAGCGAGCCAGACAGTACTGAAATGACCCCATCCAAGCTTTCTCACAATCGTATATCTTCCACTGTTGAACTCATCCCCAATACGCACGGGATGATACCCTCCTGGCCTGTAATCCTCTAGGTCCTCTTCTTCCTCGGTTGCAATGGACGGATTCACCATCGATGACGATGCATTCGAAACGGAGACGGATGTGTCGGTCTGCGCTGACGTTCCGGGAGCGTTGGAGGAAGAATGGAGGGCGTTGGCCGCGGAGACGTTTGCGGCTGAAGGCGTGGTGGAAGGAGGTGAAGGAGGTGCTGTATACTGGGGAAGACCGTGTGAACCAGATGAGGAGTGATGGATCGGTCGAGGAGCGGTGGTCGATGACGATCCGGTGAGCTTGCTCATCGCACCGGCGATCTTCTTGGACATTCCGATGATGTGACGAGAGTGTTACTCTCTGCAAGGTGCGAATCGGTCTGTATTGTATATTGTATAGCCTTACTGAATGATGTTCCGTTGCTGAAGCCTTGCGCTCAAGGATGTGGCGACCGATTCGTAATGTTTGTTTTCGCCGTTTGCTATATCCACAAAAGCCTGATGTTGGTGATGTGGACCTGAACGCAGTGGTCGAATTGTAATGCCGTTGCAGGATGAACAGTAGCTTGTCGAGATACTTTTGAGTCGAAAGTTTCCAAACCAACGCAAGTACGGTCAGGGTGAATTGCTTGACGGTGATTCGACGATAATCCGGCGCGTGACCGACGTGACTGCAGCGTCGAGTCTTGAACTGCTGATCAAGCGAGCAGGAAGAATGGACGGGGTATGACTGGGATGGACAGAGTCAACCCAACTTGATCTTCACTGACCCGAGGTCTCGACTGTGAATGGTACCGATATTGCACGACCCAGTCCTGGCCTTGGAACGAGCCAACAAGAGGTGTCATTCGAATCAGCCATATCAGCGCACGCGCTACTCGAATGCAAGCCAGAAGATACAGAGATAAGGGGGCGACGTGAATCGCGCGCGATCCAGCCAGGGAAGAGTATTTCGGCTGAATTACAGTGGAGTTCACAGAGGATGACCACATAGAAAATAATTTTGCCGCCGCTCGACAGAATTCTGGTCTCCGGTTTCCCCGTCTCGTTTCTAGGGCCAATGCAGATCCTGAACACAGACGTTCGGGGCTGCGAGGCGGAGGAGCTGGCTGGGCCGGAGCGAGTTTGCGGAGCGAGGCCCTTGGGTCTTCTTCGACTCGACGCTGAATTCCCTGTTGAAGACCACCAACCGGTCCGATCAAGAACGAAAGAGCGAGCCTTTATGAAGAACATGTAGTAGGAGTGTAGTAGGCATACCAGCGGAGCACATGTAAGCATTTGATGCCGGACTTTCAAAGTCCACTCGTCAATGGCTGCAAGTAGACTTTTGGAGACAACGACCGATGGAAGCTACGGAAGAAATGCTGGAAGCACTGCTGGCGGAATGAAGGTCTGAAAGCCGCCTTCCTCTCCTCCATCTCGGATGCAGCCAACATGAACCCTTGAAATCCTCTTTCTCATGCACAGAGCAAGAGCACATCTTCGTAGCACTATCGTAGCATCCGGATCTACCGATACATGTTCCTCTTTCTCCCTATCTACACAAAAGCTAGCCTCCACTGATCCTCCACTCGCCATTTTCCCATGCACCTCATGCAGCGAATCCAACCAATCCAGTTTCCCGCTTCCGCTCGCCCAAACAGCTCTTCCGCACCTTATTCCCTTTCAACGCCGGACAGGACCATGAATCGCCGACGACGGGAGCTGACGGAGGAGCGGCGGAGGATCGCTTCCGAAGCATGGTTCTGCGGCCAACTCTCGCATCCAGATATTCTTAACCGATATCAGCGATCGCCTGCCCTTCCATGTCGGTTACTAACCCGGTTCAAGCAGACAGATAGCAGCAGAGACTGAGAGTGAATTGTTGGATTTTGAGCCGTGAGCGGTCCGATCCTGATCCTGAATGGACCTCGACAGCTAGGATGGACGCCAATGTCAGCTCCAATATCTAACGATCATCAGCATGGCGGGATACTTTGAGATTCTGACAGGCCGGCGGGGATCCCTCCTCGAACTCCTCGAGAGAAAGCTTGTTCCCCACTTATTCTCAGCGAAAGAAAACTTCCGATTGGCTAATTCTGGTACATGGCGAATGTGAAGACGGCCACTGACGGTCGCAATCTATCCGGCGGTATAGAATATAGGTAAATAAAGCCCTTGTGACCAGTCGTGTTGAGTGATCCGAAGGATGAACCCGTCCGATCTAGCCCGAAGTTTTTGTAACTGATGACCCTTACATGAAGGACGGAGTATCCATAAAACGGCAGCGCTCTTAGGCGTGAGTTCAACTCGACCAAGGGGATGATCTTCCATGAAAATGGGTGGACTGGGAGGACTGGGCCGGGTCCTGAGACTGCCGTGAAGTGTTGGAGGAGAACCGTGGAGAGATTTTCTACTGCCGACGCCCGCGAAAACTTCTATGCCTTCGTATGCCATTTTTGGTTTGCTTGTATAACGACGCAACGGCTCGGCCGACCTCGATAATATCTGGTGGTGTCCACGGTGCAGGCTGGATTCCAAAGACGCTCAGGTCAGGCTTGGATACGCCCCGTGCTGCCACGAAACAGCAGATATCATAGGCCCTCGTATCCTTTCGCGTTAATTCATCGTTGTCGCAACGTTCCTGCTGAGCGCTGTCCAAGGCTAGCACGATACAATCCGAGGAGTCTGGCGATGTTTCTTGACTTAGTATGCTACAGACTTGATACCATTACACGATATATATTTCCCGGGCAAGGGATGGCGGGCAGCGCTCATATGGATAGCACAGCACAGCTGATAGTAGCGCGAGTTCTGCAGTCTGGATACTACTATCACGCCGCCGTCTACTTCGTTCGACTCCCAGATATGCTGCCAGGTAGTCTACCTATAGAGGATTTTGATCGGCCTTCCTTATCCCATACACCTATAGACACATAAACCTCCTGAAGTCTACTCTCGAACGAAAGCGCAAGACAGCTAGCTGGTCAATAGCTGGTCGCTTTGATCCGAGCGCCGTCGGCCATCGCCGCCTGAAATCAATGACGATTCACATTGGTATCACGTTGTGAATAGTTATAAACCACCATCATATCAGCATCGATTCCCCTCGTAGTGTTGGCAAGTCTTTCCCTGCGACTACTCAGCACAGCATCGGTGACGACACAATGCATCCCAACGGCGTCTCCGAAAAGGGCGTGTATCCGTCGGACAAGGACGAAAAGAGTTTCGCTCTTCCGACTACCAATACCGAGAACAGTGTTCCCTTGCGCCGTCCAGGTGTGATCTCTCGAATCATGAGCCATCGGCCGAATAGTCGCCAGAAAGGATTGATCGCTTACGCCTTGGCCTTGCTGGCCTACACTGCATTTTCCGCGACTCGACACAAGGCACTCGACCAATCATTGGATCATTCCACCTCTGACCCGTACTTGGACGGGCTGAGCGCTCAAGGATGGTCATTCTTGTCAATGAACCATAGAGTTGAACAGTCCGCTACCCAAGGTGAATTCTTTTCCAAAACGATCAAACATGACAAGCACAAGGGCGATCACCGAGGTCATCGAGATCACCGACATCACAGACCGCCTTTCCGACATGTCACTCCTCAACAAGCGGAAGAGATCTTCTTCAACGTACCCAACAATGACAGCGCTGCAGCGTGAGTGATCGGCCGTCCAGTAGAATATGAGACGAAAATCCTAACCTTTTACTTTTAGCGCTCTTTTGCGATATACCTCCACGTAAGCCTACATCTCTCATACACTGCCAAAGCGAAACACTGATCCCATGCCCGACATTCAGTGAACACATGGCCGGAACCGGAAACGATCATCTCTCGGCCCTAAACCTCAAGGCAGAATGGGAGGCATACCTTGGCTTGCCTTATTCGGCTCCTTACCAGAATGTATTCGAGGCTGGAACTCGCGAGAATCAGCAGGCCGTCCGTGGATTAGAGAATGCAACCGAATCGCAGGTGTGGGTCGATACTGTGAGTGCTGGGCTTTGGGTCGATGGTGACTCTGGTATTGACGTTTCGATCGTTTTGCAGTATTTCCCCATCATGAACAAACCCGTCTCTCGTTCGGTAGACATCCTTCGACCCTACGGAGACGGTATCATCGAATGGTCCGCGACCTTACGAGAGGACATTGTCTCTGGTGACCCCACCTCTGTGCTACGAGACGAAGTACCCGTCTTCCACGGCCTCTCCGTATCGGGAAACGTCACCGGCTCAATCGTCTTTGTCGGTTATGGCACTAAACGAGACTTTGAAGACCTCGAGAGAGAGGGTATCGACGTCAAGGGCGCCATCGTCCTCGTCAAGTACGGTAAAGTTTTCCGTGGGTTGAAAGTCAAGGCCGCGCAAGAGGCTGGAGCGATTGGGTGTTTGATTTATTCGGATCCTGGAGATGATGGCGAGATTACTATTGAGAACGGGTACGCCGTGTATCCTGATGGGCCGGCGAGGAATCCTTCGAGTGTTCAGCGAGGTAGCGTGCAATTCTTGTCTTCTGTAGGTCATCTACACCTGTTACTTTCGGCAGAGTCTAACAACTTGCGAACTTTCAGTACCCCGGAGACCCCTCGACTCCCGGTTACCCAGCCTATGCCAACGCAACCCGCGTTGAAGGCGGCAACCAACCTAGTATCCCCTCGTTACCCATCTCGTACGCCGACGCTCTGCCTTTACTCAAGATCCTTGAAGGGAAAGGCAAGCTTGCTCGAGATGTCGGTCAAAGCGGAAACTGGCCAGGAGGACTCAAGGATGTAGAATACTACACCGGTCCATCTGAGAAACAGATCCGCTTCATCAACGAGGTCGACACCAAGGTGACTCCGATTTGGAACGTGTTTGCCACTATTCCGGGACACATCAAGGACGAGGTCGTCGTTATCGGTAACCACCGGGATGCCTGGGTTGTAGGAGGTGCAGATCCCAGCAGCGGAACAGTGAGCGTCAACGAAATCATGCGCGGTTTCTCCGTCCTGCTCGAAAAGGGTTGGAAGCCATTGCGAACGATCGTGATTGCAAGCTGGGACGCTGAAGAGTATGGCTTGATTGGCTCTACCGAGTGGTGCGAAGACTTTGGAGACTGGCTCGGTAAAAACGTCGTTGCCTATCTCAACATCGACGTCTCGGTCTCGGGCTCCAACTTGAAACTCGGTGCGTCTCCTTCGCTCGCTCCGTTGATGCGACATGCCGCCATGCAAGTCGAGCATCCGACCGATAAGAACAGGTCCCTCTGGTCCATGCAGGACGGTGGGGACTGGAACGACTTTAATCAGCAAGTCAAGGGTTTGACTGCAGATGTCGATTACGAAGAGTTTGCGTCCGAGACGAGCGTCAAGGCGTTGGGGTCTGGTTCAGACTATACAGCCTTTCTGCAACGATACGGGGTAGCCAGCACGGACATGGGATACGGGTTCGGTCCGAAAGACCCAGTCTACCATTACCACTCGTGAGTTGGCCGGGCTTTTGTCAGTTCGAGATGTTTACCCTAAACGGCTCGTGCAGGATTTACGATTCATTCACGTGGCAGGAAAAGTACGGAGATCCCGGATTCCATCGACATGTGAGTTGGTTGGTGATGTGCTCGTCTACTGGTCTGACTGGTGTGCGTAGGTCGCCGCGGCCAAGGTCCTCGGACTGATGACGTTGAGGATAGCAGACGACCTCATCCTCCCTCTCAACATCAGTCAATACTCGCTCGAACTTTCCAGCTACCTGCACAAAGTCGCCAGCATTGCCGATTCCCTCGACGTCTCTGATCAACTCGACTTTGGTAGCTTGAAGACAAGCATTAAGCGAGTGCAGAATGCCTCGTTTGCTTTGGACAAGCAAGCCGCTGCTGCGCTCGAGAGGTTGCACAAGTTGGTCCCGCGCCCTCCCCATGGTCGCGGACATCACCATGGAAAGGATGTCGGACGTCTCTGGCGAAAGGCGGTACGACTTGTAAAGACTACGTTCGGCGTCGGAAAGGTGGATTCCTTCCGCACCGAGCTCGATCTTTCTAGACAGGAGGTGCGACATGTTCCACGACGGGAGCACGGCAAGCACGGAGATGGGCATCGTCACGGCAAGCACTCTCACCACGGCAAACACCACAAGGAAAAGCTTTACAAGGAAAATCACCACCACAAGGGCGACGGAAAGCACCACCACAAGCAGCCTCGCCTGCCCGATCCCAAAAAGGTAAAGGAGATCAAAAAGGTCTTGCTCGAGATCCGGGGAATCAACCAAAAGTTGGCGAAATTCGAGTCTGGGTGAGAAGTTCCGTGCGAACGCAACCGGACGGGATCTGACATCTACTCTCTCAGGTTCTTGTCAAAGGACGGGTTAAAGGACCGAGAATGGTACCTGCATAAAGGTGAGCTCCGTGGTTGGCCATGGGAGGCTGTGATGACTCATTCGTTGCACGGCAGGAACCGCACCTGGAAAGTGGCTCGGGTGAGTTTGCGTCGTGTGAACCGTAGCTGCGGTACTGATGTCCTCGTGCTTGGTCTCGCAGATATGGCGCAACGACTGTAAGTACCCTCCTCCGTGCCGTTCACCCAGAAGCTAACTTCGCGTCATACGTACGCAACAGTTCCCGGCTCTAACAGAAGGTACGTGGCTGCCCATACCACCCGAAACTGCGAATCTAACCCTGCCTGCTCTACCAGCGCTGACGATCGAAAAGTCTCCTGAACTGGCGCAGAGGGAGGCGGACGAGTTGGCTGAGATGATTGGAAAGATGGCGGACCGTCTGGAGGTGTAGGTTCGCGAGTGCGACAAAGAGAGAGGCAAGGCTGTAGAAAAGAATAACAATAAACAACATTGGCCATAGTCTGTAGTTTGAAAGTCTCGTTTGATATGCAGATACAACAGTCTCGTTTTCAGGCGGTCCGGTCGATGCGCGTGTGTATCCCAAAGGTCGTGTTACTCGGCATCATAGTCGTCGTCTTCTTCTACTCGCCTCTTTGTCCCATTGACGCCGTTCATCGCTTCCCCGGCAAATGCAGTATCTGTTGTTGTGGTCGTTCCAGCGTCCGGCGGCGGCGGCGGCGGCGGCAGTGGGGCCATCGGATCCGTATCCATCGCGTCGTGGTCTTCTCTATCTTGCTCGTCTACGACCGCTCGTTCCCGTCCATCCTCCGCCTCCGCCTCCGCCTCGCCACCCTCACTCTCACTCTCACCCTCATTCCCCTCTTCACTCCCCTCCCCTTCCTCATCAAAATCATCCTCACTCCCGCCCGCGTCAGCCACATCCCCAACCCTGAAAAGCCCCAAATCCAGCGGCGCAGGAAACCTGGGAACGAGCTTGAAGTTTGGGTTCCCGAGCATGAGGTGCGGTTCGGGGAGTGTGATGTGTGCGTATGAGGCGTTGAGTGTTGGCAGCGGGATTTTATTGAGTTCTCGTGCTACGGGGAGGAGGTACTGCGTGTTGCGCGGTAGTTAGCTACTGCATGACGGAGGGGAGGGCGAAGAGAGGACAGGGGGAAAGGCGGGGCGGGGACTCACGTCTTTTGGTGCTGCTTCAGTGTATTCCCAGCCTGAACGAGCTTGAACCGCCAGCTCGACATCAGCGGTATCTACCCTGCCCCCCGGCCGATTCGCATGGTCCGCGTACGCCTGTGCGTCCTCCAGTATATCCGAGGTGTACCCTACACCACGGGTCAGCTGCGGCTGCGCGGTGGAGGGTGGTGTGCGGTAGGGGAGTGGGGTGGGGGACGTACGGTGGGAAAAGTCTAGGAGCTGGTGAAGGACTCGTTCGTCTGCGTCTTGGATTCCGCGTGCTGCGAGGATCAGTGCGATGCGTTTTGCGTCGGTTGGTACTGCGCGGGTGTCAGCTCGTTGGGACGGAAGGGGGGCCGGGGGACTTACGGACTGGGCCGGTGGGCGAAGTTGAGTGCGCCATTGTTGGGTTGTCCAGCCAGAAGCGAGAACAGGAAAGGAGGTCGGATGGAAATCAACAAGACCTCACCCGGCGATCGATCTGCATCCGCGTATCCCTTCATCTATCCGGCGTCACATACAGTGCCCAGTACCCAGTACCCAGTATCCAATCCACCAACGATGCCCCCACCACCCTTCCTCGCCTCCCTCATCCCCGACCATGCCCCCGAACCACACATAACACTGACCTACGCCCAGTCCCTCGACGCCCGCATCGCAGGTCGCAACCGCCAACAGATACGCCTCAGCGGCGACGAAAGCATGCGAATGACGCATTGGTACGCCTCGCGTTTCCTCCCTCGCTTTGTTCCGGGCGAGGTGTTGATCCGCGTGGGAGGGGTAGGTTACGCTCGATGCATGATGGCATATTGGTAGGTATCGGAACGGCAATAAACGATGACCCTCGGTTAAACGGTGAGTCCTCCCCCTCCCCCCCCCCCCTTCTCCTTCTCCCGCGTACAACACTAATCACCATCGCACGCATCCCGTAGTCCGCCTTTTACCGGAATCGTTCCACATGAAAACACCACGTCCGATAATCCTTGACCCGCAGTTACGGATCCCACCGAGCGCCAAGCTGTTTACTACGCTGCACGACCCGTCCGTCCCGCACGCAAAGGAACCGTGGTTGATCTGTCGTGACGGCCCCCAGGACCAGGATTTTGAAGACCGGAAACGTGCACTCCAGGAAAGGGGCGGCCGGGTGATACCCGTTCCCATGGAAGATGGTTAGTCCCCCCCCCTACCCCCCGCCCCCCGAATCGGGACGCGTGTTCACCCTGCGTTGGTAGGGAGATTCGATCTGCGTACCCTTCCAGACTTGTTGAGACGCCTCGGGATCCGCTCATTGATGGTTGAAGGCGGAGCCACGATCATCCAGCAATTTCAAAGTTGTTGCCTCACCCCCAACGGCAGCGGGGCCCGTCGGCCGTTGGTGGATCTGTTGGTGATTACTGTTGCGCCTGTTTTTGTTCCTGATGGGTACGCCCTGGCCTGCTCACAGGGGGGAGATGAGATAGTGAGTCCCGTGGGGTGGGGTGCTTTGGGCCGTGTTGACCTTTGCGGGTAGGTCCGGTTCGAGCATTGTTGGACAGAGGTGGTGGGGAGGGACGCGGTCATGGTTTTGCGTGGCGTGGCGACGAATGGATCCACATGATAGACAAAAACGAATTCACAATTTGTACAACGCTGCATAGGGCTCACTATAACAGACAAACAGAGTGTAGGACTAGTCACCCATCTTCCTCTACCCGGTTCAAACTATCCGCCCCACCAACACGCGTATCAAGCATACTCAACCTCCCCATACTAGGCGCCAACGACCCCGTATCCCCAAACGGGAACCCCGCACCCACCGCATGCCCCAAACCAGGCGAATAATGCGCATGGTGCGACGCTAGGGAAGCAGAGCCCCTTCGCCCTGCTCCAGCGCCGACCCAGCTGAAAGTGCTTTCGCCGCTTTCCCAGGATCCTTTACGTCGCATGGCGGTAACGCTCGCTCGGTCGTCCATCGCCGACGCTCGATCCTCGTGTGATCGTATGGACGTGTTGGGGTGGGCGTTTGTGCCCGTGGTGGAGCCGGGGCCGGGGTTGAAGTAGTAGGTAGAGGACGCACGGTCAAAGTAGCTCGGCGGCCGACGTTCCCTACGGAACGAGTACGTGTCTCCGCGGTCTGTAAAGGCGTCGATGGGCATGATGGGTGTTTGGTCTGCGAGGTAGCGGTCGTCGTCGTCTTCTTCTTCCTCTTGGTCGTCGTCGTGGGTGTCGTGCATGCTAGAGGTAAGAGTATACCCCGTCGCGAACCCAATCTCGGTAGGTTTCGGCAGATCCTGCAACCTGCCCAATGCGGACGGCGAAGACAGAGGCGACCCCACAATATCCCTCGACAAGATGCTCCCCCCGCCTAGCAGTGATCTCTCCCGGCTCCCTGCCCGTCCCGCGTGGACAGGACGTGCAAAATCCGAACTCGCGAGCGTCACCAAGCTAGCATTCTCTTCCGGCGGGGAAAGCGGCCTCGGGTTATCACGTGGATGGGGATGTGAATGCCTCGGCACATGACACGGGTACACAGAGGTCCCTCCTCCTCCGCCGCCCTCCTCGCCCTGAAAACTCTCCAGCGGACGCTCAAGGATCGATCGTGGTGCTTGACGCGAAGTGGCGGCGGTGACGCCCGTCCCTAGCGGAGAAGGAACCGACGGACTGGCGGAAAGCCCAGAATCCCAGGTCAATGTTCTGTGGATCTGACCAACTGCTGCGGATGCACGACGGGGTGAATGATCCGTGATCGGCGTGGCGGAGGCTAGTGTCTGTTGCGGGGGTGGGACCTGTGCGATGTGTGCGAGGCGGGGTAGATCGACGCTGCTTGGGATTGTAGGTCGGGTATCTATACTTCGAGTGCCGCGGTCGCTCGTCGTCCATGTGCGGGAATGTGCGCCGAATGAAGAATGTGTCGTCGTCGTGGATTGAGAGTTTCTTCGTGCGCGAGAACCAAATAACGGTGGCGGGGGTTGTAGAGGTGGAGTACTGCTATATGACAAGACGCTCGGGCGGGGCTGCCGGATCCTGATTCCGTCGGTGCTGCTTGTTGAGCGAGGGATCGAGGCCGCATACGTTGTTGACCGTTGATCAGGGGAACAAGGCGGAAACGGCCGCATCGATGCATCTTCATCCGCCATCACGCTCGGCACAAACGATCTAGAATCCGGGTCATCCACATCGAGGTAGGATTCCGCGAGGGAATGTTCGGTAGAGGAGCGGCGTGAGGGGGATCGCGAGCTGATGAATGATGATCCGGGGGATGGATCAGATCTCGTCATGAATGTTGCCGCTCGTGGGTACTTTGCGAATAGCGCTGACCGTTGCGGTGAAAAAGGTTGCGGATGCGGGCGCGAGGAACGTATGCTGGTGGATTTGATAGAGGAATCGCGGTGATGCGATGATCGACGGCGGGTTTCGGATGCCGATATCATTGCTTGCTGTTTTCGATTCCTGGAAGAGGACGTTGGGATTCCAAGTGAGGATGCCGGTTGACAGAATGATTTGTCCTTGCTTGGTTTCCCCATTGTGTCCGTTGCGGCTCGAGTCCCCGTTGCTGCGCTCGCCGTGATCGTGTTCCGCCTTCCATGCCCCAATTTGCGACTCAACCACTCCATAATGGGCCCACTCCCGCCCGTTGATCCGCCATTCCCAGAGCCGTGTCCCCTGGTGATGGTACCGCTACCTCCGGGACCGACGACGTTTGTGATGGGCGAGACAAGAGGTTTCAACGCCTGCAACGACGGCTTCTTCATCTGCCGGGAACGCGGGGTGATGGTTTCTTCTCGGGCGGCATGCATTGCATCTGCGGAAGGGGTGAGCTTAGGCGTGGCGGGAAAGGAAGGGACTTACGAGAATAGACTGAACATGAATGATGGGATAATTCCAGAAGGGAGATGAAGACGGAGATGACCTGACTCTATCTTACGACGAATCCCCATCAACGCCGACAAAATCAACACGAGCGGATTTAATTTCGTAAAATGCAATTTCCAGACATTTATGGGTTGACATGGTAGGAATTATGTTCCGTCGTTCAGGCTCTGCGAGGCAACCTCGCCGCAAATGTCTTGCACCGGGCAGGCTCGAACCAGGAGGCACATGGTGGCACCGGTCAGACGTCAGAACTGTTAGCGGAGAAGGGTCAAGGTAAAGCTTGAACCCGCCAGGTCTGAACCACATGACACAACGATGCCGGGGCGTGTAGTTTCTTGAGTCACAGAAGGAAGCCCAGCCATCGCGTTTACTAGATTGTACGTTCAGCTATGGCCGGCCGCAAAGTGCCTGTTGCGCAGAACGAAGACTATCGACACAGATTTGGTCAATCATGATGTGCGCTTACAACCTGAATCATAGCTTCAAGATCACAGTCGAACGTATTTTTATGTGTCAGTACATGCCTCAGTCGATCCCAGCTTTCTTCTGGTCATATTGTACAAGAGTTGCTTGTCGGCGACCTGAGTTCGCATGTATATGATCTATAGATGACGGTAGATCCTGCTGTGCAAACAATATACTGCAACAACTGTAGCGTACACTGGCGTAGCTCTGGATGTCTGCCGCTCTGCTACTCGAAGGTGCATCATTTATCCAATCTTAACGGCAAACTCCTTACTCCTCGCGACGTTTTTGGGATCCTTTAAAGTTGTGACCCTCCGCTGCGAATTCGGGAGGCGAAGACCGGCGCTTCCACGCACCCACGAACCGGTAGCTTCCATTAACACAGGCTCTTGATGAGGTCCTCTGTAGACTGCATAGTGCTGCCCACCATTGTGGATATCGACGTCTCTGGAGGACGGCGCGAGTACAGGTACTGATGTTTTCGATTGGCAGGACTATAGACATGTTTCAAAGGCAGGAAACGAGACTTTACGTGACCGATCTCACTCACATGCGCATTCGTCGTTGAGGCGAACCGCCAATTCCGGGGGTCCAGAACAAAAGGCGCTTCCTCCTTTGAGCTACTATCGCGTTAAAAGGGTTGCAGTGTCCACGCATGTGTCCGATACCATTGCCCAATTCAGTTGAATGGAACCCACTTGAAATCGCTCAGTGTACGGAACAATCAGAAGTGTCTGTACTGTGGCAAGAAGCTCGAGGATGGGCACGATTGGAGAGCGTGTCGACCCAATCCGCTCTTTGCCCAGAACTCATGAAATAGATGGATCGTTGTGCCTGGGCTTCTATCCGAGTGGTCGATGTGTATAGGTACGGATTTGGAATGATGGTGTATTGCTCAGACCTTTGGCAAACCTGGTGACCGGCTGCAAGTTCCAAGCTCAAGAGGCAGCTCCGTAACCTGAAGCTTGCCGCTCGGTTGCAATGCCACTGACGATGATTCGCGATACCTGGGGTTCTCACAACGTCTGATGTAGCGATCAACGGTCACAGTAATTGCGAGATGTTTCATAACGGACAGTAAGAGGCCATCATGCCAGGCAAACGACAAGACAACCGACAGAATCCAATGGGTTTCGCAAACCACATCACTCGCGCCAAAACTGGATCTCCTGAATTCAGAATGAGCGTGCTTTTCCCCTCTGCCCACCCGAATCGTCCCTGGTGACCTTCTTTTCCTTGGTCCAACGGGTATGACCATGGTCCACCGAGAGGAACGCTCGTGGAATGCCCACATACCGATATATCCATCTTCATCCATCTTATACACAGGTCTCCCTTCACATACCCCTACTCTACAGATTATACCCTGGAATCAACCTCTCCAACCTCAACGCCTGCCTACACAACGGACACTCCTTCTACGCCACGTCCCAACCAAGCAAATCAGCACACCCTCCCACATCCATATCCTGGAGGGAAGACACACCTTTTCATGTCCCCATTCTTGTATACAATTCCAGCAAAACACATGCCCGCACTCGGTGACGCATGTTCCCCCGCTCTCGGAAGCCACTCCTCGTGGAGAGAGGCACAGCGGACATTGTCGCGCAGGCAAGGAGAGGTCGGCTTTGGAGAGGATCGTCAGCGGCTGCGGTGGCAGTGGCGTGCGCAGCAGCAGAGGGATAGCGGGGGAATCGTCGATTGTGTAAGGTGCTTCAGTGGGGTTGGCGTTGATGGTAGAGGATAAACCGGCGTCCGTCGTGTGTTTGGGTTCTTCGTTCGATCCACGGCGCCATGAACCAGCGAGAAGCCGAGCGATGAGGGGAAGCGCCATCATCGTTCCCACAGCTTCGTACGTCCTTGACCCGGCGTTAGGTTCCGGAACAGGCGTGATCTACTCCAAGCAGCCACAAGAATCAGTACACGCCTTCACCCAGAAACAATCAGCATGTCAAACGTACGTATCGCATCCCGAAAAGACTCTTGCTCCAATCGACGTTCCGCCCCTTCAGCAAAAACCAAACAAACCACAGCTCGGGCGCCCTTCGGATCCATTCAGATTCTAGTAGACGGCTCAGCCTTGCCCTCCGTGTTTCTGGCTGGTCTGCGTGGTTGGAGTTCGCGCGGCGGGTAGAGAGAAAAGTACAGAGCGATCGCCAGAGTGTTAGGCCGAATGAAAGCGCCAGGATGGAGAGAATCCGGCGCTGCGCAGGTTGAGGTTTTCATGAGCTTTTAAAAGTTAAGTTGACGAGTGGGAACATACGACTCGTGACGGAAAGTTGCTCCGTTTTACGGCGTATGGAATAATCTCGACGTATTCCTCTCCCAAAGTCTGCGATGCTGCGGGCACGCAATTCGTGTAAGCTTGTAATCCATGTCCAGTGGTTAAGAGATGCACATACCCGAAGCGAATGTCAAACCGAAGTAGAGCAAACGTGACAAGACCTGCAGCGTCTCTGAACGCGCAATCACCCATCGAGAACCTATCACTCGCCAAGGCTTAGTGCTTAAAGCAACAACACCACAACACCGTACCTACCACGAATATTCCGCGCAACATCCGTCACCAACTCCGCAAGCCGATCAACATGCTCCGTATCCCTCTGATGCGACCTGACTGTCCCGTCATACCACGACGCAAGAATCAGTCTTCCTGCGAATGGACGTGAGCGTGACACCACACTCACGGGTCTGCTCGGGATCGGCGTAGCGGTAACCCGAGTCTTGGGTCTCAGCGGCAGGTTGTTCTGTGAGTGCGTATCCCGTGGACTCCATGATGGGCTTCAGGAAGGTCAATGAAGCAAGTTAGTATTGAGGACGCTAGGACGCTACCATGAATTATTTAGAGTTGACAGACCAAACACACGGATATTGAATAGCCGGTGTAGTTTCCAAAAATGCCGCAAAATGGCTTCCAATTATGGTAACCGAAATTTAGCGTTTAACACTTGGTCATTTCGCGAGACCGACCGCTTGTCGACGTATGTCGTCGCCACCGCTCCGAACTCGCTGATGCAGTCATGCGCAGCACTCTGATGTTCATATATGCCTGAGAGAGATCGTATGTCCCTCGGGTGTGCACATAATCACACCTTCGGTTTATCCGGTACAATTTTGATTAAGTTCCTCACCGCGGACGGCAGCCTCGCCGCCTCGTCCTTACTCATCGGCCGCAGTTCATGCACGGGCACGTTCTTGGCCAGTCCAAGCTGTATCGAGGAAGTAAGCATCTTGAAAGCCAAGAATGACGCTCACACCTACAAGGTTCAACCGGATTTCTCGAATCCGCTGATTATCCTCTTCATCCCACTCGGATCTGCCGGTTTCCTTGGCCTTGTCCACCAACCGCTTGGACTCGCGTACAAGCTGTTCCCCCGTGAACCGGAGAGAATCGGCAAACCACTTGGCCCGCTCGGCAGGGGTGCTCGGTGGACCTCCAGCGGGACCGGTCGCCGAGAAGTCTTGGATCTGCTGCAAGAGCGCGGCGAGTTCGAGTCCGTCCTTTCTTGCAGCCCATTCGAGGACTTCTTGTCGGATTGGGATCTTGGCTGCGATGTCATGTACTAGGGCCTTCATGATGGAGAGTTCCATGTCTTCCACTTTGACTGTCTGGGGCGTTGTCGTCGCCGTTGCTTTCGCGTTTGGTGGCCGGCGTTGTTCCTCCCGAATGAGCTTGTACGCTTTCGTAGCGAGATCGATCGTCCTCTGTGTCTTTCGGTTGAACACTCCTCCGCGCCAATCGTTCTCCACATACTGAGCCAGCGGTTTCCCCAGTCCCAGATCCTCCTGACTTGCCTGTACGACAAGTTTCTCCTGACTATCCTCTATCCTGACCCTTTTCCTCGGACCTTGTCCGTCGTCACGCATGACATGCCAATTCCTCTTGGCCCCCTCTTCTGCGCCGCGCACAAACGCCTCGACAGACTTGAGATACGCTTCACCGACCACATCCTCACCGGTACTAACAGCCTTGAGGTACCGTAACGGATCCTCTTCCGGTCGCAACCATGGCATCATCTGCATCCCCGGCGGCCCCATCTCGGGCGGCCTCACATCCATCTTGACCTTGCTCACAAACTCTGCGCGATCGAACCCGGCCGGTCGAGTCGGACTCCACCCATACTCGGCAGGCAGAGACTGGAACCTTCCGAAATCCCAGTGGTTCACGCGCCGCATCGGGATCTTGGGAGAGCGTTCCTCGTGTTCGAATCCGGTATACGTCGGTTGCGGCTGCCATACCTCGTTTGCACGCATCGCTTCATCCGCCCAATCGATCGTCTTCGGCATGCCTAGCTTTTCCCCGCGCGATTCAGATGTAAACCCACTTTCGAAAAGGTCAAACAGGTCGTCCGCCTCTCGAAGGTTTCGATCGCCCGTCGTGTACCATTCTCGCCATTGACCATCCCATTTCTCCTTGGCGCGTTGTTCCTTCCGACTACGGAGTCGTTTACCGCCCGTGACATACCAACCGACGGTCATGGCCATGTCCGAGTTTGGCGGGAAATCGAGCATCTGTTCCGGGATCACTTGGTACGGCGGCAACTCGTCAATGATTGCGCCGCGTTTGGCAGTATCTGCCTCTCCTCCTCCAGGGGAAACCGAACGCGCGTTCCCGCCTGAGAGTGGCGTCCCGACATCAAAAGGCGTGGAACCTCCCAAGCCGGAAGACATCCTCGACCCCACGCCGATGCGCCGTGTTCCACCCGGTGTCGCGGCCGGTTCCGGAGATGGCGATGGCGTCCGAACCAACGGTCGGTTCTTGGAAATATGTTTCTCCGCTAGTGTCTTGATTTTTCCCGCTTCCCGATGAACGAGCGAGTCGTCTGGATTAAACACTTGCGCAGCGCGAATCATCTTTTCAATGTCCGCCTGTCGTCATCCATCGCCCATGAGCCTTGAACTCGCAAGCAAACCAAACGGCCAGAGAAACCCACCTCGAACTGCTCCATTGTCCTGTACCGTCCACCCTCGATCTTTTCATCCATCGTCGCGAGATCCATCGCATTGTCCCTCCCTCCGATCATATCCAAGTACCCCGGAAACTCTTCCTCATCCACCGGGTCCAGAAACAGTCCATACTAGTCGTCGTCGAGGATTAGTCCTGCACAACGCCGTCTAAGCCCGATAGACTCACCGAATCCTTGCGCCTGATATCCGCCAATACCTTTCTCAAAACATCCTTTAGGGGCTTTCTGGCACGGAAATAGGGTCTCCCTTTTCCTTGGAGGACTACCCGACCGGACGCGCCGGGAGTTGCGCCCTCGTCCGCGCCCATCCCTGTTGGGGTACCGACTTCCGAATTCGTAGTCGTGGTGATGCCTGTCATCGGTAGTCCGAACTCGGCATGCGAGCCGCCGGGAGCGGTCGTGACGGATTCCGAACGTTCGCGAGGGAAACCAATATCGTCTCCTGTTGGACCGGCCGTTGTCATCGGTTCATCTGCGTTTGGTGGTAGTTCGGGTGGAGGCGATAGTTCCGGTGATGGGATCGCAAATGTTACCGAGGAAACGGGGGGCGCGGCAATCGGATGAGCTTGGCTGACGGCAAGGGGTGTTGTTGTCGATTGTTCGGGGATCGGTTCGGCCTTTACGGCGTTCTCTATAGGCGGATCTACGTCCATATTTTGCTCGATGATTTCCCTTGAAGAATCTTCAGGACCTTGAGCATCACGTTCATCCTTGACCGCAACCTGTGCCGTCTGATCCGGCGCCGATTCTTCAAGATCCTCATCGCGATCACTTTCCTCATCCATTTCCACGTCCTCAGCGTCCCACTTCCTGTTCCCATGCCCTACCCCATCAACAAAAGTCACTTTCCCCCTTCCCCGTCCTCTTCCTCGCGGCCTACCACGACCCCGACTCCGACCTCCGATAGAAGCTCCGCGTTTCCCTCGGGCTGAGGATGCACCTCGTCCGCGTTTGGAAGGGGTCGCTGTCGCGGAAGTTCCTTGCGGTCCTGACACATCCTCTGCGTCTCCACTATGCGGTATCGTATCGTCCGCTCGAGTTGATGGCGCTGTCGTGTGCGCAGTTGCAGGAGTTGCAAGTTTCGCAAAATTCAGCTTGATCTTCGTCGTCGGATTCCCTGCAGGTCCCGTTCCTGTTCCCTTGACTGCCTGATCCACGACGTCACCTCTCGCACCCTCTTCCTGTCCCTCGGGACCTCGCTCCCCCTGAACATGTGCAACACTCGAAGCCGGTTTGATCCCCGTTCCCGATAAACTCAACTTGAGTTTCACCCCACTGGCCGGTACCGATCCTCCAGCTGCAGCTGCATCTGCGCTTGGTGGTGGATCCGCAGAGGCAGAGGAGGGGAGCTTTAGTTTGAGCTTGAGGCCGTGTGGGAGGGACATGGGATGAACGATATTCAGGCTCGAAGAGGAGCAGGAAAGGTCGATCGTTGTGCGTCCGCTTTGTGTGCCCTTGACTGTTTCTGCAGGGAGTTGTGTCGGGCGCACCCAAGCTGGTAAGCTTGTTAGCCACCTTTTTTACCTTTCCTCAGGCCATTTGACGATTTGACGGGTATCATCGTTCGCGAGACTGATGAAATCGATCCCTACATTTTACTGCATCTCGCACTACATCCCCTTTGGGCTTGCGCTGCCGTATCCTGCCGCAGACGTTGCGAGTCGTCCGCATCCAGCTCCGCGCCTCGCGTATCATCACATGATCCAGCACGATTCAACCATCCAGAACACTATGCATGTCGATCCAGAGAGTGTAATGAGATACGGATAGCGTACAACCGTCCTACTACATATGCTGCCACATGATCATCCATGCATCTGTCCCAGACTCGCAGGCGCTGATTAGGCGACCCGCTTATTCCTGCTGCTGGACGGGGAATTCGAAGTGGACGTCCTTGCCTGAGAGGAGGAACAACCAGAGGTCAGTGTTCTGCCTCGGATGCAGGACGGGGACTGGACGTACCGGTCAAGTTCCTGTAGACCGAGGAGAAGGTGTCGAGCTTGTATTCGAGCAAGTTCTTGTCCTTGGAGTCGAGGTAACTGTAAAGCGCAAAGCGCAAAACGATCAACGACCACGCTCCCGCCAACACACCAATCAGACTCACGCTCGGATCAACTTTCCACCGTCAACGCCGACTCGGGTCCTCTTGCCGACAATCTCGGACGGGAAGACCAAGTCCTCGAGAATCTTTTCGTGGACGGCCGTCAATGTTCGGGATCGAGGTCGCTTCTGGCCGAGCTTGCTCTTTCGGGATTCCTTTCGGAGCATTCGTCGTTGAGCGACAAAGACGATGTATCGGTCAGAGAGCTTCTTTTCGAGTTCTCGGGTGAGTCTGCGGAGGGCAGACAGAGGGGCGAGAAGTTGAGGAGAGGGTTGTTGATTAGGGTGATAGCGATAGGAGGGACAGGACAAGCGAATACATGATCAGTTCCGGGTTTCTCGCATCGAGGAGGTGAACCTGAAAAGGTCCTCCGTCAACTCGACTTCGCACGATCTCCGTTCTCCCCGCACCGTTCATCCCACGGACACGACCTGCATCTTCCCACGAGCACAACATGGGGGAAGTGACCCTGAAAAGGATCTCCGTCGACCCCATTTGATATCGTCTCCTTCGCGTCTCTCCCTTCCACTCGACAACCTAGACTTACCGTTGCTGGACCTTGTGGAAGGCCTTCAACATGGGCACGGGCACAAAGACCACGATGGCCTTCTTTCCACCCTTGACGTCAACCTCCTTGGCGGCAGAGATCTGCAACAACTGCAGCTCGGACTTCAACTCAGGGACATTGTTTTCCAAGTCGAGCAACGCCTGTGCGACGGTCTGCTCGATCTCGTCAGGAGGAGTCTGAGGAGCGTTGGCGGTTCGGAGGATCTTGTTGGTGTAGGACATTTTTGCAAGATTCGCTGTCGAAGAGATGCCAAAGTTCAGCTTCGGGAAACCACTTCACGCCTGAAATCGCACTCACGCTACGTTGACCTTACCTGGACAAAACCCTTGATTGACGTGGTGGCACGGATTTTTCGCAAAGAGCGTCAGGATCAGGCGTGCGTAGTGCGTGAGAAGAGTCGGAACGGTCTTCCGATCAAGGACGACATCACCGTCGGCCGCAGCGGCAGTCACTGGGTGGCCCAGCGTACAGCCTGGCTAGGAGGAATGCTAGGCGCGGGTGCGCTTGCGAGGAAAAGGCGCGGTGTTTTGAGCATTTGAGGGATACTCAAAATACGCGTCAAATCGCACTCGGTCGCACATCCTGGCGTTCGAGCGCAATGAAGCAATGAAGATGTCATCATGCATCACCTTGACACGCAGTGGGCGCAGTGACGATTGAACCACTCTCAGACAGCGCCCGAGGCTTCGGAAGACATGCTCGCAGCAATACTTCATCCCAGGACGCATCAGCAGTCTTCGAGCTGAAACTCGAGCAGTACTTGCCGCGTCGTCTCGCGTCCCTTCGATAGCCACGATAGCGCGCAACTTCACAATCAGACGGTCTAGCTATCACTATAGATGATAACATCTGAGCTCGGCTCTATATTGACGTTCACTACTTTCACCTGTCTGAGCGGGAGTTCACTATATAACCTGTCTGAACTAAACAGACAATTTTCAGACCAATATTGTAGGTAGCAGACTTGACGCGACTAAGTCGTGCAGATGTATCAGAAAGGAAAAGGTTGGGAAGGCGGCCAACGATGATGGTGATCGATGAATGACAATAAATAGATATTAGACTTGTTACAAAATTTCCGAGATTATAGGCCTTTCAAAAAGGAAGTACTGCCGGGAAGAAGAGGGCTAAAGCTGAATACACAATGTAGCACAAAGCATTCCTTGCATTTAGCGGTTGACGCTGGTACAGACAGAAACGAAAGAAGAGCCAAAACATATCCTTGCAAATGTCCATTATATCCGCCTTATCCTTCGGCATGACAGCGAGGGGGATCATTGCTTGTCCGCCGGCAGGGCGTAGTAAATCGGGCACAGCTGGTCCCACTGCGCACTCGGAATGACTCGTCCGGGAGTGTCTTCAGTCGCCTCTGCAAATATTACTGTAGGGAGGACATCGTCAGATGGTTGCGTTGCATTGGAGGATGCACCGTGTCCAGCTTACCAGCAAGGCCTGAATCCATATGCCAATCTGCCATCGGAAGGAAGAAGTTAGTATCGAAATTGGTTGATTGCGTAGCGTCATCTCCAGATCCTCACCAATGTGGCTGTTGGCATGGCACGGAGGGAGCAGTGCGAGACGTCAGCTTGACGATGGCGGCGACCAACTATCGCCAGACGAACCAGTGCAAGAACCAAGGACCCGGATTGGTAGCCCTGAAGCGGAAGATAGACCCGCCGCCTCCGACAGCGGAAACATCTCTCTGGGGTGCATTGAAATAATTGGCTGTGAGCAAAGGCCGAAATGTCAGCCAAGGTGTTCCTGGGAGTTTAAGAGATCTCTGGGACTCACGAGGCCCATCTTTCCCTTTCACCACGCTAAAGGTGTGTCCATGCAGATGGAATGGATGGCTGCGCAGAACCAAAGACGGCGTGTGAGGCATGTTCAACCCTGTAGAAACATCGGACAACATACTAAACGCCGTTATTGTGGCCCTTGATGCGAAGCTCGACAATTTCGCCGCGCTTCAGGATGATGGTGTTTGTGTTTTGTGCAAAGTCATTGGCGTTTCTGGCACCGCCGAGGATTTGAAGAAGGGTGGGCGGGTTCGGCGGTTGCCACCTGTGGAGGTCCGAAAGTATGAGTAAAGGTCACAGGAAGACAGTGTATCGTGTGTCGGGCATACTGGTTACCATTGACAAACCACGCTACGCTTCCCATTTCGTTTTTATCCCTGTAATAGATCCCGACATCGGTTAGCACGGATTCCCAGTGCAGAACGCAGGACCCCTACTCGCCTGCGGAAGTCGATTTGGACAACATGATCTGCCGGCCCTTCTCCTCCTGGCACTTCTGGAGTCACCAAAGGAACGAGTTCGTACTCCTTCAAACTGGAGAAGCTCCGGGAGGTGATGCCGTTTGCGCCATTGCACGAGAATGTGCCGTCGCGAATGGATTGGATGCCGGCGAGGATGCTTCGCTGCGTCGCGATGTAGGCTGCATTCGCGTTTTCAGCGCACATCGCTTCGAGTACTGCCTGCATGTTGGCTTCGGCGGCAAGGGCTATCGCAAGTGTGTCGGGCTGACAGGGAGGAGAGGAGATTAGGAAAGCCATTAGCGAAGCAGTCTCAGAAACGCCAAGTGGGAAGACGCTCACGTCCAGCGTGTCAAATGACGGTTGCGGCAGAGGGGTATACCGCGGATCAGCATCCGGCTCGCAAGCCTCTCTCTCGTCTTCTACCTTTTTGAATGCCTTGACGAACGCCAGATGGTTCTGGATGCATTCGTTCGACGCACCCGACGTTTCAAGCGCGTCTTTGATAGCATCGAACTCGATCTCGGCGTCCTCGAGGATGTCTGCAGTGCGAGCCTGTCGTGGAAGGTCAAGTCAGTTGAGCGGGAAGGGAGGGGGCGGGGGGTTGCCCTGGACAATTTGGGAAATACTTGCATCGACTGTGGGCAAGATGGGCACGGTAGACGGATCGGCATCTGGTGCTCCTTCGTAGTGCAGGACGGCCAGAACCCTATCCTTGTTAACTGGCGGGAAGGGGAATGGCGGTCAGTCGTTGAACTCCCCCGCCAAAGGTGTCTGGACCAGGACTCACGATTGGGGTTCATCGAAGCTCCTTTCATCTCCATCGGTGCCTTTGGATCGTACAGTCTTAGCAAAAGAGGTCTCAAGGTGATCCGATACAACTCACGTAGATCCAATAGTTTCCCACCGGCTGATTGGCGTCGATCTGGTTCGGTATCAAATGAACACGCTTCGGCTCAGGATTGTACGGGAGGAGAACTCACAATGACCGAATACCGTTGGGCGGCGTAGATCTCGACCTCATCCCTCACAAGAGGCTGATGCAATATTCCATCCGCCTCAATGACAGTCATTGGGTGTCCTTCAAACCTCACGTGAAAGTGTCCAAAGCCGGAATTGTTGATAAGCCGCATCCTGTATTTCTTGCCTTGCTGCACGTTAATACGGGCCCATGGCACATCCTGCGGGCATTCGGCTGGGTTGGGTGCGCGCTCACTGCATCGCCCCCGACCATTGATGGTACCGGCGTCTGCGACTGGCTCGTGGCCACCTCCGTTGTCCGGCTGTTGGGAAAGGGAAAGGAAGTCAGAGGAGAAATGTTCTTGGAGGTAGGACAGATGGATACATGCTCACAGAAAAGAAATCGTTGAGAAGAACCGAGGAAGGCTTGTGATACCAATCTCCGAATTGGATAATGGTACCCTCGTCATCCACGTCGTAATCGTACACCTCTCTGTCAGCTTGGTCTGGAGGCCAGGTGGTCAATTATCGGGAGAGAGCACAGCACGTCACAGCACTCGGCTCACCGTAAATCACAAGAGGACCTCGGAGACCATCGACATATTGCGACGACAGGTGGCCATGGTACCAGAATGTTCCCGTCTGCTCGTGCAAAGGAATCTCGTATGTGAACTCGTTGGCGCCAGCGTCCTGGAAAGCATGACGGTTTTACTAATCGGGGAGATATCCGCAAGAGAGACAAAGTCGGCTTACTGGTCCGATTGGGCACTGGGTAACGAATGCTGCTCCGTCCAGTTGAGCTGTTTCGTTCTGAATGGCATATCCAAGCCGGACATGATCAGCGAAGATGACGACGGCACAAATTCAGAAGAACCGTACCTGGAACAGTCCATGCCTATAGAAAGATAGGCAGGTGATCAGTAAACAGAACAAAAGACGGATTTGACAATGAACCGAGCCCTCACCAGTGCTATTCCGTACACACAGCCCAGCACAAAGTTAAGGCATCAGCTGTAAATCATCACACGCGTGAGGAGCCGATTCTCACGATAGAAGTCGACCGTTTCATGGCGGGATCCACGAGCTCATTGCGAACCTTGATGCGGAGGTTCTCACCTCGGTTCGCAGTGATTGCCGGCCCAGGGAAGGTTCCGGGTTGGCCAGGCAGCCCTGCGACTGTACTGCTTCGCCAGAAGCCGTCAGGACCGACCGCGGAGTTGTCGATGACCAGTTCGTAGTCCTTGAAGACGATGGGTGGAGTTATTTCGGGAATGACGACGACATCAGGTGTTGCACCAAATTGACGACGATGACTAGGTGCAGCCGCGATCAGACTTGCTGCAAGTGCGAGCTTAGCGGCGACGGACGGAGCCAGTCGCATGGTTGAGGCTACGAGGTTGACAGATGGTGGGATGGGGCGGGGTTGGGAAGGCAAATGGCAGGAAGTGGGGACTAGGCTAAACCAAAGCCTCCATATATGCACAAATCCTGTGCCTTGGAGATCGATCAACCGAGCATGGGCGCAAGCACGTACGGTCTATCAGCTGGTCTATCGAGCCTCAACATCAAGGGCAAAGTCGCCATCAAAGTTCAGAGGCGGAGAGCGGGTCCGCAGGCTTGGATCGTGAGATCAGTTTAGCTTTGGAGGAGGCGCCCTGAGGGCGGAAGGGTAAAGTATGGAACTTCAACTCCGACTAGCAGTCAAGGAGTAGTCAATCATGGTTGGGAAGCGAGCATCGGTCGCCCCGGTTCCAGTCGGTCGCGCTTAGCGTTTAATCTGATCGCGGAAGCCGGAATCGACAACCGACAACACATGCCAAGCATGACAGGGTGGATGTGGTTATGCTATCAACCATATCACTCTCTGGGGTGCGTGTCGGTGGATGGGACAGTGCCCGGAAGCGTCGCAATCACGCCACAAGTGCGACAATGACTTGCCGATGGACTCGCGCCCATTGTGCCAATTGTGCTCATTCTGTTCAAATTCGGTTGAGCGACGATACTCTTCGCGGATACTGAGGAACAGCAGCTGGAACAGCTGAACAGCTAGCTGTATCGATGTGCGGCGATCCGCTGTTGTATCCTTCCGATGTGATAAGACACCGGACATTATTCCCTTTCATAAAGCCTTCTGCTTCATTGAGTTTGCCCCTAAGCGTGAAATCCACTGCTCTCTGCATCCGACCGGCTGAATCACGCCTGTCTCGGATGTGAACAAATCTCAGGCACGTCGTGAGCAGATTCAAGCCATCAGGCCAACGAACTTGGCAGTCAACGGCCTCGACGATGATGTACGACACCACGACACCTAGCACTTCTAAGACCTGGGAACCTATGACCCAGTAAACCCCCAAACTTGACTAATCCCCGTTCAAAATAGAGGTCAAAAGTTGACGATCCTCTTTCCCGACTCCCGAAGTATGGCTGAAGGCTAAGAAGTTAGCAAATTTTGGCACCGGGAGAGTCAAAACGTTATAGATAGCGGTTGGAAAGCTAAATCCGAAAATTCGTTTCAAAATCTCTCTGACAGACGAAGACCAATCGCAACAGCTCGAAGCGCCGTATGTCCCTCTACCCACCTGTGAAACTCCCCTCAAACCACTCACCACCCGCTGAGGCGATGTGGAAGCACAACCCGTGAGGCGGAACCACGTTAACGACTTTTATACACAGCGTCACCGGCGCTGAGCTCGCTTCATGGGGGATGCGTAACAAGCGTTCGCCTTATAGTAAGGAGTGGTGGTCTTTGCTTGCCTCTCGGGCGGTGGGTCGTTTGTCCGAGATTACAAGGAGCAAATAGGTCGTATGGGGGTCAAGAATCCGCTTAAGTCCAAGCCAATTCCTCTCTCAATTTGGGCCATAGGTTCTTAAGGGTGCTAGGTGTCATGTTCTCGTACTTGGTCTGGGTCACCACGTTCGTCGGCAGGGATGCACGTCCGTCGGCAGGGATGGCTTGGTCACATCTTTTTGGTACCTGGCTTAACGATCGTTCCCAACCGCCGTCGGATAGCCGTGGGAATACTTACTAGAATCTGCACATACTTGAGATCCTTTCACATCCGAGACAGGACTTGTACATTATAAATTGAAATGCAACCGGTCGGATGCAGAACAGTGGCAGTCACCGTTCGGATCCTCGGACAAACTCTAATCAAGCAAAGCTGAAGGTTTTACAGTATGAACTATGAAGGCGATAGATTCCTGTATTTTAACACATCGGGAGGATGCAATAGCGGATAGCGGCGCATCGTTTCAACCGTCCTCAGTATCCGCGAAAGGCCTCGTCGCTTGCGCGGACTGGAACAAAATAGACAGAGTCGCAGAATGAGGACGAGTCAGTGACGAGTAAGCCTCCATCAGAAAGTCATGTGGTTCGCCACACCGAGACGTGGAATGCAGCGCTCCCGGGAACGCTCGCATCCGCCGTCACAGGCCCGAGCGAGTAACTCGACGAATGTCAAAGCCACATCCACCCCGTCGTGCTTGGCCTGTGTTGACGGTTGTTGATTCCGGTGTCTCGATCAGAAAGCTGGGCAGTGATGAGCGCGACCGAGTGGGAACCGAGGCGACTGACACACGCATCCCAACCATCCTTGAGTGCTAGTTGAAGTTGAACGCTCAATGCTTTGCCCTCGCGCTCTCAGTGCGCCTACTCAAAAGCTGATCAAGCCCTGTAATGGGTAGCTGTCAAGAGTTCAAGAAGCAGCTGTCTATCATTTCCTGTCGATATATGCTCCCCACCCACGAGTACATGTCACGGCGACATCCATCACAAAACGGCAACATAACTCAACAACTTTTATCCGAACAGCGGTCAAAATGCTTCGTGTGATCTGGTACAACGGATACTCCACACTACATGCTCTTCAAGCAGCTGCGCGAGCAGTACCATTATTCGCGAACGAATACCTGGAAAACCTCGGTCTCACCCTCGCAGTCTTACCGAAGACTAGAGTCACTAGACCAGCATACTGAATTTACAGCTCGTGGAAGGTAAGTAGCTTTCAAACCTGGTGAGTCATCCCTCTCCAGCCTGACGGGTTTCGATTGTCTATATCATCAAGAACAATCCGTTGAAGTTCACTCTCGGTCTTCGGTGGAGTCAAGGGTCAGGCTACTCGACAACGATATCTGAATTTCATCTCCGACACCGTTGACATCGATGCAAAGATCAAGAATCTTCCTCTTGCAGATACAACGACCTTGCACACAATGAGCTATACTTTCTCGCGGTTCAAAATCCCGTTATTGGCTACCCAATACACTCAAGTCGCTTGGAGGTGAGTCTCAATGTGCTACAGTGGCAGTCAACCCTTGGCGAGTGTCGACTATCGATGAAGATCCCTCTCGAGGAATCGTCGATGTTACCAACAATTAAAAGGAACACTTCGAATTCTCCTTATTTGGATGTCGCCGCCGAACAATACGTTTTTGCTGGTGAGCTCCGGGATCTTTTGGCTTTGACGATCGTCCTCTGCCTACCCAATCTTGGAAAGGTCGACTTGGTGAAGCTTGCTGAAATCATCAACCTCCAGGATGTCAGAGCAACGCTCGCCGTCATCGGGAGGTTGCTGGAACATGATGTTAAAGGAGGCGAAGGAGGCCGAAGGTGCTGCCATTCCTCTTCTCCACATAGATGTGCTTTCCATCCACGATCCTTGTCTATGCGTTTGCCTCCTCGAAACTATTTATCGAGTATCAGCGCCGGCAATCTTAATCCGGACCGATGGATTGGTGAGTACTTTCGGTGAAGCGAATGCGCAATCTTGGAAGTCAGGCAGAAGTACGCTCAGGCATTCTAAGATTATACACAGTTCCTTTGAGTTGAAAAGGCCCCTAGGCTGGGGAAGTCGACGACCGGGAGGGCAGTGCAAATCGTTAACGATTGGTAGATACCATTTGATCGAATCGTTGACATACGCCATTCGGCGATGGACTGAAATTCAACCGCATCATACTTTGAGCATAACTCAGCAAAGGTTTCGTCAGTAGTCATCGAGCTCGAGCTCGAGCGGTACGGCCTGCTGGAGAGTGCCACGTTTCCTCCCGCTCATGATCCGCGATACTTGACAACACCTCTGTATAGTACATTTCGTAGATGATGGTGTCTGATAACTGCAATAGATTGAAGTTCACTACCTGATCGAGCTAAACAGACAAGTTTCATAGCACTATAGTCCGATACAGCGATTGACGACTAAGTTAATGTCCATGGTTCAAAGAAGCAAGCAGTGGGCAGGGAGGCGACCAATGATGACAGCGATGAATCAGTCGGATCGCGTCAGAACTGTTACGATACTCTCCAGATCATAGGCCTTTCAATTCATCCTCCTGCCTTTAGCGCCATCGGAGAAGGAAGGACTGCCGCGGATGAAGAGAGGGAAGCTGGATGGGAAGTACAACAGGTCCTTCTGTTCGCCTGGGCCCGCTGTAGGTGTGCTCCCTGTCCCTGGATCATAACACTCAACAAGCTAATCAAGCCTGGAGACGAAGCTCTTATTCGAATACCTCTACAACGACTTCCCTCGAGTAAACCCGATTGTCCGGATACCAAGGGGGGCGCTTCAATGCGAAAGTATATGAGGGGCAAGGGAAAGAGGGTCTACAGGAAATCCGATTGCAGGGACGTTTCGGAAGAGAGCCGTTCAGAAGACCAGTCAAGGGAGAAACACCGCCAAATGAACAGGGAATAATAAGAGGGAAAGAAGCTTGGTCGCAAGGAGTTTCTTAGGATATCCTTCCATACTGCTCCGCCCCAGTCGGCTCAAACAATATGTCACGCGAAAGTTGCAAGGCGTTTCCAACACCGTACGTCCTAATTCAATTAAGCGAGTGGATAAGCTGGCACCAACGGCCGGGAGCGGCCGCGTCGTATGCCTTTGAAAGACACTGTCGGAGTTCCTTTCGCCTTTCGCCCGTCAAGATCAAAGGAATACACGTTCGAGGTGAAGGAAAAAGGACGACCGTGCGATACGTCCTATGTATATATCTGGAACTTCAGCTACACGGGCGCCTCAATCATCTGCCATAGTAAGCGACTCGCATCATTCCCAACCGAAATCTCAGATCCGTACAACGGTACCTTCTAGGTTCTACATTCCTTCGCTGCAAGTTCACTATGGATTCCAGCTTCCAATTAAATCGGCAATAGTTCGTGGACTTGACCTTCAGCCGGATGATGACAACATCTCTACTGCCTCGTCTTCGCCAGACCCCAGAAGTAGTAGTAGTGTCACGGGATACTCCAATACACCCTTCCTATTCTCTTATAATCCGTACGCTGAACACTCCCATATGGCTCCGAATACAGAACAGACGTATGGAGCAGATTTTCTGGGGGTGTCGACCGGCGGCGGTGTTGGAGTCGAATGTTACCTCGAGGGTCTAGTGCCTCCTCGAGATTTCAACTCGCAGTACGGAATGCCCCTAGAGTATGAAGCAGATGGAGATGTGCACAGGCAAGGCTTGGGACCTTTACACATCCGCTCGGGGCTTTTGAAGTCGGCAACCACATGAACATGATGGATATGGCCACCAATCTTCAGGACGTTTCATCGACCGGAGGACCCAACCTGAAAGGAGCTCTCATGATCCTTTCAATTCCGAATATGACCCCAATGCAATTCGCGGGCCGCACGCCCTCACCCTACAAACGTGTACGCCCCGGGGTCATAGCCTAGTAGGTGGAAATGGTGGAGATGGTGAGTACATTATGAGACACGACAGCTTCTTTAAAAGAATCCAAAGCGTGTTCTGATCATTTCAAGCGTGATCTTGCACTTCCCGTGGCTTTAGACTTGTGGTCATCAGGCACCTTACCAATCTCTGCCGTGGCGCTTCCTGGGCATGGAGGCCAGTCAGATTTCCATGACCATCGGAGCCTGGCCGCTGCCCACCCAGTATACACAATTGATTCGGACATACAACCCAGATTTACTGTGTCGTTCGCGATCCTGTTTATGGTCAGAGCATGTGAAAGTTGTCTGGCAACGGAAACACGGGCAACGGGTTCCAACCGCCGTCGCTGTTGATCTGAGCCATAAGATCGGCCGAGAACCTGTCGCCGCGGTGGAGAATGTCAGATACAGGTGGCGATCTGCGCTTCCTTTGCCATTACATACCAATCTTGACTCTCCTGTAGCAATGCGTCGATCGACAGGGGATCGACAGAATCATCAAACACGAACAAGCTCTCGTCATTCTGCACGACATTGCGGATCAGCGCTAGTTTCATCTCCAAAGTGATGGATCCTCACCTGGAAGAAAACCTGCGGCGCGGCATCCTGGTTTGCGGAAGTGCCTTCAGCGGCTGCATTCAGCTTTGCGGTCAGGGCTTCACCAGAGAGCGCAAGAGCTTGTTGTTCCTGTGACCCTTCATCGGGTGTTTGTATCCTGGATGCCGAGCGCGTTGGACCGACAGAAGAAATCTTGATGAGGCTTGCAAAGAATTTGGCCAGATGGTACGTCGTATTCTGGCCGCGACTATGTCTCCTGCATTCGCGCACGACGTCACGGAAGATGGTGTATATCTCCTCGACGACACTTGGATCCAGTTGGGGAACGAGCTGCCGGTGAGGGTTAGCCACCGGATGCACAACAACGCCGAGTAAACTCACTCTTGTCAGAAACACTGCACTTCGAGCTGCTCGAACGGTAATGACATCAGGAGCAAACACCATAATCTCTCCCGGCGCCAAGTCGGTCACGATGTATCGCAGGAGCTTCATCGCTTTCGACGTGGCGTCGGCTAGGTGTTCAGGTATTCTTGATTTCGGGACGTTGCGGTAACAAAAGTCGGCCACTTCCCAATCCGAGGCGACGGCGTAGAACCCGATGATCGCGGCTGATATGGGATGCAGGAATGCGAGCGCTGTCAATGAGGCCGTTAGCGGGGGTCAAACTCCCAAAAACGACCGACTCACGCTGCTCGCCAAACCACCTTTCTCGCCACGACGCGATATCCGTCTTGGTCCTGTGAAGCATGACCCGGAACCCAACGTCGTCTTCCATGTACGACGGTGTACTCTGGCGAAGATTGATAATCATTTCACCTGTCGGGTAGGAAGCCGCGAGCATCCCGTCCGCGTAACAGTACACTTCGGGGTGGTCCGTGATCCAGTTTTCGATCCAATGCTGCGTTTCGGTTCGGATCATGCGCTGTCGTCGACCAAAAATGCTATGCATGCTGGTGTCGGAGCAACGTCAGCGTCAGTAACAGCTATCACGCGAACCGAGCCTACCTTCTGTCAAACGCCGCCAACTGAAACCATGTCCGTTCGCGGTTCTGTCGAGACAGGCTTGTGAGCTTAGGTCGGCCGACGCTGCCGAAGAGACTTACAAGAACCTCGAGCGCCTTTAGCCGATCTTTAGGCAACGGCCTCTGCGGCGGTTGATCAAGCCCTAGCTCGTATCCCATTCTGCAGATATCTCGAGCGGGTCAACATCGCGTCGCATCCCTTGACACCGTACTCACCTAATCGCATAACCCAACCTCAACCATCCACCCTTATCATGCGGCTCCTTCCAGCAACTAAGGATACTCAAGGCCTGAACGATCCCGATTGCCTGATCACCGCGCTCGAACGCTTTCCCGAGCATAAAGTTTACACGTTTCAGAAGGACCTTGTATTGTTCTGGGGCATATGTCTGGGCGGTGACTGTGCAGATGGCGGTATGGAGGAGTGAGCACGTTTTCAGGACGTAGTGGGGGGTGTGGAGTGCCGGGTCGAGGATGGCGATGTAGGCGTTGAATTTTTCGTGGAAGCTGCGGGTGGGCAAAGAAGCGGATCAGCACAATGCAGCATCGTACATGGAAGAGACTCACCACTCAAACAAGAACGTCACATCATCTTGATCCAGAATACCCAAAGTCACGGGATCCTCCATCCCCTTCATCCGCTCACTCTCCAACCTCTGGTCTTCCCGCTCCCTCCGCCTCGCGCGTTGCTCATCATCGACGATCCCAACACGCCCACGTATACTCCGCTTACTATTCGTCGGCGCCACCGCGGACGGATGATGCTGATGACCGGGAACCAGGAGATGTTGCCCCATCCGCTTTTCACCAGCTGCATGTCCATTCTGACCTCCCGCCGCCGCCGACCCATTCGTACCCACCAACTCCAACCCAACCTGGATCGGCCCACCACCGCCGATCCCACCACTACTACCCACATCCAACGCACTCCCGAGCTTCCGTTCCCGCTCCGCGATATCCAGAGCATTGTACCGTTCCCCGATATCCATCCGGGACCCGCCTCCGCCGACGGGGGCAGACGGATCCGAGTGGTCCCTCCGGGATTCGAGGGATTCTTCCTGGTTCACGTAGTCTGCAGGGTGAGGCCTGTCCTGCCCGTCCCGGTCCAACGCCAAACCCTCTATTCGATGGTGCGCCCCGTGTGCGTGGTGATGATGATGCCGATCCCTCTCGGAAGAGATCACAGGAGCCCGTAAATCCTTCTTCATATCGTCTAGAATACTAGTCAAAGCCATCGAATTCCGCATCGCGTGCTGTTCTGCTGGTGTTCCGTCTCCCGTTCCCAGACGTTCGGGGTTGGGGCTACCACGTACGCCGGGGTCGCCGTTTGCGTGTCCTTCGCCGCCGTTCAAAGCCGGAAACCCTGTCCGCAACGCACCATCTTCCACCCCGCCCACGGCTTGATTGCTCTGATCCTCGCTCCCAGAATCGGAAGACGGCCCAGAGATACCGATCGGTCCGGCCCCGACATCATGCACGTCCCGCTCGTAAGAGAGGTACGACCCGTATTCCCTATACACCGGCGCCATCTGCGGATGCGCGACCTGGTGAGGGGCGTGTGTCTGCTGCGGTGGTGGCTGTGGTTGTGGCTGGTGCGTCGCGTGATGCGGATCATGTCGGACAAGTCGTTCAGAACTCGTATGGTGGAACGCTTGTCCACCCGCATTCATGCCACTCGGGGAAATGCTCAACGGCTGGGTATACAAGATTTTGCCCTTTTGACGAGTTGCAGATCGTTGCCTGTTGCTGCCCGTACTATTCGTCACGACGAGTCCAGTTCCAGACGTGCCGACGCTGGTCTCGGTCGTGCTTCCTGGCGTTGCTGCTCCTGGGGGACCAGGGTGTAGCGCATAGTCTTGCCCGATGACGGTTCCGGGGACGGCGGGTGTTCGAGCGACGTTGGGGAACGAGTGTCGATGGTGCGATTGAGACGGATGTTGCGTCATCGAATGAGGAACGTTCATGTGATGTTGCTGCTGATGCGGATGTACTTTCGTCCCCTCCCCATCGTCGTACATGATCCCCCAATTCCGTTGCTGCTGTTGTTGCGGATCGAGGTAACTCATGGGCGGTGCACGAGATCGAAAAGAGTCGATAGCAGGATCGATGGGGATCATATTCGTGTCCATATCCGAGGGGAGGAATTTCCGATCATCTTCCTGTCTCGAGGCGTGCATTGCTGAGAGGATGCGGAATGTTAGTCGTATTCAACGGGATGAAACGGCAACGTACCGATCATTCCAGAATCGTGGTTTGCGTCCCCCATGATCATACCCTGATGTATCCGCTGCCCCGCGTACCCATCATACCCATATCCAACATTGTTCCCCGTAGATACTTGCCCGAGCGAGGGAAGAAACGCTGCATATTCGTCGCCCGCGACGCCAGGTTCTGATCCAGGGAGACGTCTTCGTTTATTCGTCGTTGGCATACCAGGAGCTTGAAACAACTGTGGCGTGCGACTCGACGACGACTGCTGTTGCGGGTTATTGGCTTGTATCTCTTCAAACGGCGAATGCGACTGCGTCCTCCCAACCTCCTGCTCCCCTCCCGACTTGCTCTTCACAGGCCTCCTCTTCGGCTGATAGACACACGCCAGATCCAACCGCTTACACCTCCTGCACGGATCCAACGGTGCCGAATCCTGTGCAGCGAACAGACAGCGCAGTTTGATCGTGCGGCATGCGAGGCATGCGATCTTGCGTTTTGCGGGGAGCTGGGAGGTGTCGAGTGGTGGTGGGGGGGAGGGAGTGGGGCCGTCGTGGATGTCTTGTTTGGGTGACATGGTGGTGGGTGGTTGATGAGTGGAACCCAAATGACAACTGCCGGAAAGCAAAGTACGATGAGATGCACATGAGATTTCAGCCAACAGCCAACCCCTGTTCGGAGTTGGCTCGGCGTTGCGCAGGTGATCGGCGCGGCGGGGGCAGTTGAACGCAATCAGGTAAAGCTCAAAGTTGGGTTTAAGGGGTGTTTCTTGAATACAAAGCCCTATTCACCCCGCATAAGCTGCAGGGTGGCGGCCTGAGGTCAAGATCTCTACTTCAATGCGAATCGAATGACACCACTCTTGTCTGGCAGAGTGACGCCGCGAGAACGCCAGCGGCAGAATGACCGCGAAAGATGGGTTTCTAGAGCCAAAACGCGCGGTTTGAGGAGGATGCGAGAATGGATCTGGGCATTGTATTCTCGCGGCTCAAGCTGCAGGTCCGCGGCTGTACTTGTACACTCCTCTGATATCTAGGAATCGAATGATGCCACTCTTGTTCTGCAAAGCTACGCCGCGAGTTGCACAGAGCACGAAAGGTCACGCTAGATCTTTTGAAAAAGCCATACTCAAATATACTCGAGACCTATAAAGGCTGGGACTACTGTAGATACGCTGCGTTTCAGCCTGCACACTATCTGTCCAGCTATTATTCCGAGGAGCTCAGTCTCAATGAACTCCATGAACGTCCCTACCATCCCACGCCGCAGAATCCTGTCCAGCGAAGGATAGTCACACGAACTGATCCAAGTGGACAAGCTGCCGCGCCAAGATCGGCGAGATTGTTGAGTCAGAGGTGGAGGTCGAATCATGTTCACCATGATTCATTGGATCATCCGTACCTGCACTTGTGTGATCATCCTGTAATATAACCACAACTCTTCACTTCTCAGCCCATAACCGCCTTATCACATCACTCATACTTCTCAGATCCCAACGACCAGCGCCCACCATGTTCGCAAACGGAAACTCCAGAGCCCAATCATCGACGGCTGTCCGTCGGTCAGTCCCTCCGTCCTCCAGTCCTCCCGTTCTGCCAACCGCTGACCAATGACTCATTTGATCCACCAGTCTCATGAAAGAGTACAAAGACCTGACGAACGACGAGGACCCGTCATTCACCGCTGGTCCGATACAGGAAGATGATTTCTTCGAGTGGGAAGCGTTGATTACTGGACCCGAGGGGACGCCGTTTGTGAGTTCTTGCTCTTGCGGTGTCGTTCTGGACTGTGCTAAGACTGCTTCTCCTATTGTGCCGGGCGTAGGAAGGCGGAGTATTCGCGGCCAAGTTATCATTCGTGCGCGCAACCCTTGGATCAACTCGGAACCCGGCGCTGATCCCATCTTTATCCGCCACAGCCGCAAGACTATCCCCTAAACCCCTTCAAAATGACATTCGACCCACCCCTATTCCACCCAAACAGCAAGTCCCCTCGCCTCGCCTCCCCTCCCCTCCCCAGTCCGAGCTGACCCCTCATCCGCGGCAGTCTACCCATCGGGGGAAGTATGTATCTCGATCCTTCATACGCCAGGTGACGACCCAATGCAATACGAATCGGCCTCAGAACGCTGGTCCCCGGTGCAGGGGGTACGGAGCGTGCTCATGAGTGTGTTGAGCATGCTCGCGGAGCCGAATATCGAGAGTGGGGCGAATATTGAGGTGAGCACGATACCGCTGCGACGATGGGACAGGGAGCTGATTTGGTGTGGTGTGGTGTGATGTGGTTTGGCAGTGTTGTAAGATGTTTAGGGATAATCATGACGAGTATGAGAGGGTCGTCAGGATGCAAGTTCGGCAGCAGCTGGGGATACCGGACGAGGAGGATGATGCGTGAGAAGGGGAGTGATGGGGAGATTGCAGCTCTTTTCAGTTGTACAGAATATGACGCCGCCTAGCCTATACGTCCTGGACTCTCGCACGACATTACGACATTGGTAGCAGTCTTGACGTGCAAAAGTTCCTTGTGCAGTGATTGATATGCCAAAGCTACGGATATTGGGATACATCGGTCTACACACATATACGGTTAACGGTACAGCAACGTTCAGCGCCTGCGACGGTTTCCCGGTCCACGTCCTGTCAGAATCAACTATATCAGTCGGCTTTCAACTTCAGTCCTGTTGTTTCAACGCACCTGAATTACTTCTGGGCCCATATGCAGGAGTATTCGTCGGTATCGACACGGTGCTCAGCACATTCATGATATCATCGGTATGGAATCGAGGTCCTATCGGCATGTGAGGCGTAAGCAGAATGCATGTGACTCTTCTCTTCAGAACGTACCATCAAACAAGGTGGGTCTCGGCAAATTACCGAGGAACCACACGACAGCCTTTGGCAGACCGGAGCGATCCATTTCTGGACCAGCGGGCGCTATCGGCGGCGCCGGACGTTGCTCCCGTAACGGTGGCGACAACTCTCGGCGGTTGTTACGAACAGCTTCCCGTCGCGGTGGGGACGAAGGCTTAACCCGCTTCGCCCGTGGTTCATCGATCCGCCCGCCAGCCATCGGTCCCGCGCGATCGTCCCTTCCGTTTCGGTAACGAGCTTCTGGTATCCGCGGTGACTGTCGGGGCGATTCAGGATGAATACGCTTGATGGCGGTAGATTGGGGGTCGAGTATGGGTAGTGATGGTGGTGGTACCGCGGGACCAGAGCCGAATCCGAGATCTCGACTGGCGATTTCATCAATGCCGTTGTAGCTGAATCTTGCCGCAAAGCGCTTCAACGGAGCGTCTAAACGAGAAGGCGTTAGATAGAGTATGCGTCGAAGATGTGCAAAGCACGAACCAGCGGGATACGCTTCCAGCAATCTCTTCTCCATCTTCTGTGACGCGGCCAAGTCGCTAAACATATACTCGTATCTTGACCAAGTGTCCCAAATCGGTCGCGCCTGGTCACCCGTAAATTTGGCTACAAGCCTCTCGAAGAGCGCACGAGCGTCTGCGACACCAGAAATATCAGCAAAAACACGGATTGATGCGTGCTCAACTTGCTTACTGCTCTCGTCGTTTAGTTGCATCAAAAACTGCAGGAACTTGACCGCAAACCCTACATCTTCGGGCATAGCCTTGAGGCCAAGTTCGAAGATCTTGATTGCCACACCGGGATCTTTGTTGCAATGATATTCCATCAAGGCTAGAGATAAAGCTTGTAAGCTTCCACCAGAAGTCGATTGCTAAACGACGTACCAGAAGCTTCAAACACATGCCACGAGATGTATGCCGACTTTCGAGCCATGGCGAAAGTTGTACGAGCCGCTTTGAGTCCCTGTTCACGGCAGCGGTTCAGTTGATGGCCCTAAAGAGGGAATTACTCAAAGACTCACCTCAGAGCGTCGCATACACCGAATGTACATGTTCCACACCACTCCAACAGAAGTCAAAAGTTCGTTCAGCTCTGGTTGGCGCCTGTCGATAACGGCTTTCCCACGAGCTTCTCGCTCCAGGAATCGTTTACGCAGATCTGTCGGTTCGCCCTCAACCTCGATCTCTTCCTCTTCCTTCATTCGCTTCTCATCTGCTTCGTCCAACGGTGGGCCACGCGCGATTTCCGCTTCCTCTTCAATTGATTCTTTTAGTTTGTCAATCTTTTTGCCTTGAGAAGCAATGAGACGATCAAACGCGCCTTTGCAAGCGGCGACATCACGTCGGCTTTCATGCTGTTCTGCAAATGCAAACGTAAGAAGAAAGCTGTTGGGATGTGTCAGTCGGGGGTTCATCTGTGACAAGTGATGTGCGGCTAACCTCGAGGGATTGGCTTCGAGACCTGTTTTGATATAGGCCAGCATGTCGTCCAGCTTGTCCTGCGTCTGATAAAAGTTTGCAGCAGCGTACCTAGAGCACGCAAATATACCGACGGCAGATATGGGACGGGTCAAGATCCATGCTTGTAGACTACCTGGAGAGAGTACGTACCACAACTCAGGGTAGAATCGCATCTGGGTCAAGCATTTACGGTATGCATAACCAATTCTTGACTGCAATGCAGGCGTGTCCTCGAGATCAAGGGGATTGCTTTCCTCCCATTTGAGATATTTTCTCCAGTTCACGACCAATGCTCGGTCCTGGTCATTGCGAAGTGGCCTTGGTGGAATTTCAACCGGTTTCAAGGGGCCTAGATGCCTCCTGAGATCTTGAAGGACCGATCGGGCAGTCATGTAAAGCGGAGATCGCTCCAGCAAGAACTTTTTGGCCTGAGTGGTCAAGTTCAGTCATGTCATGTGAAATGACGCATATGCAAGATTGGAAGTATATGATTGAAAGGGCAGATGAAGATGGCGGTAAAGGTTGATGAGCCAGCGCGAAAAATCAGGACAGCCGAGCAGACGTCGTTACGAGCCAACATGAAATCCAGGTCATGCATTTCCGCGTACAAACAGGTAAGAGGTTTGTTCAGCCAACAACCCATCATCCACAATGCCAACAGGAGAGTGAAGGGGAAAGTGAGGAGGAAACGATAACGAATATGTTCAGTCAGAAAATGGCACATGGGGTTCGTAAAACGAGCATCTTACCGTCATTTTGTTGATCTTGTTCTCAAACTGATCGTATTCTCTCCATAGCTGTTCGACATCATCCAAAGGGATCACCACTGCGCGATGGTACACTTTTCTGATGATGTCCTGCTGTTGCTGGATCTCCCACGCGTTAGAGGCCTATGGAGCAGCTGATCAGCACAAGCATCCCAAGCCGAATCGCTTCACACTCACATCCTTCTCCCCAAGGAAATTGATGTACTCCTTCCAAATAACGCCACTCTCAATATCGTTCCCTGTCTCACTCAACGCCAACTCGTATGCTCGTTTCACCGTCTCTCGGATGCCATCGGCATTTGCGGCATTTGCTGATCCCGGAGGAGGAATGGGGTTTTGTCTACGGATGTAGTGCAGGTAGGATCCTGAAGAAACGGATGAGCTTCGTGTCAACGGGTACGGCGTCGAGGCCAACTTACTCCATATCTCAACTCCAGGTGCGGCCCCAACAGACCCGCCGAGGCCACGGAGGGCTCTTTCGTACAAGGCGACTACTTGAGGGAAATTCCCGTGTGCGAGTTCCAGATTGATCAATGAAAGCATAGGACCGGTCTAGCGTGGATGGAGAATGAGATCGAGTCTGGGAAGGGATTCTTGTTACCCACCACTGTAGGGTTCTCTTTTGACAGCTCATTGAACCACGCTCTGGCATCATTGACATCGCCTTCATCTCGCGAGACCTTGAACAATTCAAGCAAAGCTTGGGCCTGAGTTTGAGGATATCCTTCGGCTGACAGCAAGGCAGGGCGACCATCAGTACGCATCGACGACGATAAGCAGGAAACAACATACCTCCTTTCCATGCGCGCACCCAAACTCCGTGTCGCTGCACCGAGGGACTGTCAACAGATAGACCTTCGGGGAAGGTGACATCGGAAAGATCAAAGTGAGACGGGAACTGTCGGATGGGCGCCTTTGTTTCTATTGCAGTCATCGGACGGGGCGGCAAGAAAGATGGGGCAGCAGGAATCGGCGTGTCGCTGCTAGCCGTCTGAGAGGTCTCCATGGAATAAGATGGCGAGCGACGTTGTTGACCGGGACGACGACGTATCGAAACGGGCTTTGCTTCTTGTACTTCAGACTGCGCTTCAACCGGGGGAGCACCTGTCGTAGTCATCGGCTGGTCCTGTGCCGAATCATCCGGCAGCGTAGATATCTCTGCCGGGTTGCCTTCGTCAGCGGTGGACATGGGCATGGGCTCATCCTTTGACGATTCGTTGTATGCGTCAACATTGTATTCCGGGACGCCTTCAACGGCATGCGTGACGCCCGGTCCATACGCATCTGGATCATAGTCGTCATCCATACCACCGAGGTCAAGATCTATCTCCCCCTCGGCATCTTCGCTCGAAGCGTACCCCCGATCTGCGCTGTCGAGAAGATGCATCGGAATAGACTGAGCGATTTCGGGATGGGTGGTTGTTGGGCCGTGTGAGGGAAGATTCAAGGCATCCACCTCGAGCTCTATCTGGTTTTCGAGCTGTTCGGCATGCTGCATATGTTCTTGCTGATTATCGCCGGTACCTTCAGTGACAACTTCTTGAGCAGCTTCGGCTAATCCGGTTTCGATCTCGGACAACTTGTCCAGTTGTTGAATAGCTTCCTGGACATCATCAGCCGTAGCGTGGGCTTCGGGCTGGATCGCGGAAACGGTAGACAATACGTCTAATGCTGTCGAGGGCGCTGTTGTTGGTTGATCACCAGAAGGGCCAGTGACGAGTGGATCTGTCTGCTCTGCCATGGTGCTTGCAGATTGTCAGGTCCTGATAGATGGACGTGGAGTTCAAGCGTCTAGGCAGCGATCGATGGTGAGCTGGATGAGATACAGCGAATATGCGAAGCGGCACGACGTAGCAATCAGTTGTATGTATGTCGAGGTAGCTAATTAGCACCTTTTCACAGGACAATACTATCAGCCCTCCACAACAAGCATGAGATGACGAGCGTCGAGCGATTGTGATTTGCGCTTGTCCATCAAATTTGCGCTTCTTTGTGAGATTGTGCGCTTAACCGCGTACCAGGTCTCATGCTCCGTTCGTCCGTACTTTAGTCTTCTGACAGCTTTCCTCTCGTCCTACCTAGTACATCGAGTGATGTGGCGCAAGGCTTTGCTCTATACGTTCACAGAGGTGATGGTGGGTCCGTACCCCGAAACCACTTTGATTGGTCTGCAAATCGTCTCCCCACACGATCGCGCATGCAGTAAACAAATCAGAGCATGCGCAACGCAAGCAGCACATTGCAAGAGTTGCTTGAGGCGGGCAGCGAGGAACGTCGGAAAACACAGCTTGTAACATGAACCATCATTCAATACATCGTGCCGACCCAAAGGTCGAGTATAGACGTGCAATATGGCAGAAATCCGCCTACATGTGGTATATATCCGAGAATAGTTTAGAAAGCTCCAGTCAAACTGGCAATGCTCAATGCGAATGATCCACCACAGAACTCTGCTCCGTTTCCAGGGCAGCTGAAGCTACAGGATCCAGAGTCGATGGCGACGGGTCCTCCGACGAACGCGTTACCGCAGAAACATTCACTCCCGTACTCGGCACCAGCTATTGAGATAAATAGATGGTCAGAAACGATTTGTGGGAACACCGAGAACTATACATACCAATGTTGTAACCAAGAGAGGCACACTGGGCAGCACATGTCTCAACGGTGCTGGTAGGGTTGCCGCTCCAAGCTTGGTAGGTCAAAACTCGGTCGCTGTTGTCCTGGTAACATCCGCGCGAGACCCAGTTGGAGGGGAGAGCGACAGTTCGAATCGCATCCGAGACCATTACGCTCAAAGCTTGAGGCCCGCCGCATACTGACTGCCCGGAGGCGTCACCGCTGCAGGGCATGACACACTGGTCGGAAACGGTGTAGGAGGAGAGCGCGTCGAGACCGGCGCAGTAACATTCCTTGGCGTATTCAGTTCCGGAAACGGGGAATCCGAGGTTGCTGCAGTAGTTGGAGCACCATTCGTTGGTCATCACGTTGGGGGAATCGATACTGGCCCCCCTGAACCTTCGTCCATCGAGTTCGGCGACACATCCGATGGATTGAACGACTTTTCCGTTGGAGAGCGTGACAGGGATACCTGTGATTCCGGAACCAGTGGTAGCAGAAGGCGTTACGCTCGAGGCTGAGGCGGTCTCGGTGGCGGAGCTGGAGCTAGATCTGGCGTTGTCGGTTGGGGAAGCGGAGGATCCGGATTGGGTTGCGGACGACGCAGCAACCGAAGACTGAGCAACCGAGGACTGAGCAGCGGAAGACTGAGCAACCGAAGACTGAGCAACCGAGGACTGAGCAGCGGAAGACTGAGCAACCGAAGACTGAGCAACCGAAGACTGAGCAACGGAAGACTGAGCAGCGGAAG